>JAKSZU010000006.1:125107091-125254591 GCA_026018925.1 Tupaia tana
AGTTTGATTACAATAGTGCAACTGTGGCAGGCCTCAGGAAACTTTCTTATACTAAGATCTGCAGAAAATCTTACCAGTGAGGAAGTTATGTAATATAGTAAACAAAGTCCATGACAACATACCTAGGAGTCTGAAGTTTTAGCAGCTGGTTATTAAACTATTGTCCAGCACAGGAGAATGGTAAAACCCTGTGAAGCAGTTGAAGAGTGAGAACAATAGGGGTCAAGCTCAAGTACATAGCTCCCTGGATTGATCCAAAGGATAAACTTAAAACTATTGGAAGGCACAGGCTACTACCAGTTTTTCCTGTAATGTGCCATGCATTGTTTGCTTCAGATGACTTTTTGAAACTATGAATTAAAAAAGCAGCATTTGAAATCATACTCTGGAAAGAACACAGAGTTCCAAGATGCCACATCATAATTAAGGAAACTAAAGTACATACGCATACATGGAGAGCCACTGCTTGGCTGTAGGAAAGAGATCTAAAGATCATAAACTTCCCTGGCAAGCATTTCTAGGTCTCCAATACACAGCTGAGTCACACAGGCCCTGAACACGTGTCTGGACAAACTTCACAGTAGGCATTACCTCGTATGCCAATAAAAAATCCGCTGTACAAGATGATCAGGTTGAGGTTAGTTCAGTTCTGGGGGACTTCTGCAAAGACACTGCATTTCATCTCTGGACGTGCTTTCTTGGCAGGACCAATTGCCTCCCAAGGCGCATCCCGGACATGGCGCTGCGACTGCACCATCAGGGAAGAGAAAGCAAGATCCTTATCTTTGGATTCACCGCCGCACTTCCCCGGTACCCAAGTTAAGCTCCTGTGGCTCAGATTATTTATTGCACGACATTTATAACCCTTCTCCCAGAGGAACATGTAAGCCATATGCATTGGCATCAAATATTACTGGATGACAGATTTGTTTTTAAAATGGTAAAATTAGATAATACATCTCATCTAAATTCATGGAATTCTCTTCCCTAACAATAGAGTCATGTGATAGCTTTAAAAACATAAGCTCTATCATCATTCAGTCACAGTTTATTCATTAGAACATTTTGTACTCTTCTAGAGAGCCAACCTATCTAGTCACATCTCATACTTGGTTATTTTTTTCCTTCTCAAAAGGTCTTGTTACAAATCCAAGGCATTTAACTACCAAACTCTGCTCATAAGGGTACTTGGGCAGTAGCTTCTGCTTCAAATTGCAGTAATTGTGGGCGCTGCTGACCTGTCAATCTCAAATATATTTATAAGCTACACACACAAAAAATGAAATGAACAAAGTGATTCAGATTAACCAGCTCCGACTACCCATTTTAAGAAAACCACCGGGTGTGCCTAGGATCCAATGCTAACAATTTGTTACGCACGGCAGTGTGATAGCTTTCTAAATGGTAAGTAACTGTTTAAAAATTCCAAAGCATTCTTAAAATGTTTCACTTAAACATTTCTGCAGTAAAATCTTATTGAACTGTTGCTTTCATTAATTTTCTACAGACTAGAGAGCAAGGAATTCAAGTTCGATTTTTTTTTTCTTTTAACTTTGCCTACTACTAGCAAATAAACTGTGCCTCTTTTTTAAATAAACCCCTGGCCTTGAGTTTGGGCCCCTTAATAGTAGCCTACATGGTTGACTACCCTTGGTGTTAAATTTTCTTAAATTGTATTTCTGTCAGTGTATCATTTTTTTAAGCAATGGACCCTATAATAGCAAGCACTGGTCTGTCAGGAGTGCATTTTAACAGCACGACACAAGTATTTTTCACTACAGGAGACAAACAATGATATGTATTACATGCAGTAAACACTGCCTTTGGTACATAGGGTTCTCTTAGCATTTATCTGTCTAAAAGCTCACTGTGTCCTGAATCAGGGGTTGCAGGGGGAGGGGAGAGAAAACCCTGCCTCGTCTTAATGTTGCCAGTGGCTCTGATATAGCATTAGAAGAAGTCCACATATTGCCACTTTTCTTACAAAAAACAAAACCAAAACAAAATCACCTTGATTGAATATTAAATGAACTCACAAGCACTTTAGCTCATACATAGAGAGTCCCTTTCTTTCAAATAACTATCACATCTTTCTCTTACATCTCCTTTCCATTCCACTGACACTTCTCTTTTATTCACAAGTATTAATTACTATATATTTTTTCTCAATTGCCAAAAGACAAGTGTACTTGTGAGAGAGAGTGAGAGAGAGAGAGGGAGAGTGCATCCCCAATGGAGCATGGTCACACCATGATCCTTCCTCTCCATTTCTCTATCTTGTTGAGATTTGGGACACGTATGCACACACACCTGGCCACGTTTCCCAAACCACTGGATCAGAATTCAAACTGTAGCTGGCCATATGAGATCTGGTTCCCTTAGCCACTAAATCACAGGCCAGCCCTAAAGAACTTTCAATCAAGCACGAAAAGCTACTAAGAGGCTGTGCTCCAAATAGAGGGTGCAAGACTCCCCGGAATGCTTAAAAATTATTAGCATTTCTATTTCTTTTCTATTTCACCCTTTAAATATTTTTATCATTTAAAAATGTACAGCGGTGCATTTATGATTTATAAATATATATGAATTAAAGGTATATACTTAAATTTCTTTAAAAATAAAAGTATGAAAAAAAAAATGTTTAGAGAACACTGTGGAAAAGAATATAAGTAAAAAGATGGTGGCATTGAACTGTTCTTGTCACTTTAGAAAAAGATATAAAATTTGGGGACCAGCAGTTAGCGTAATGGCTATGTTGCTGGACTCCCACGTAGTCGACCGCGGTTCGTGTCCCGGACCCGGTGGCTTAAAACTCACGCCAGGCACGTGTGCGTGCGTGCCCAAGATCCCGAGAGGTGAATGGAGGAGAAGGGATTGCAGCGTGGCCATTTCCCCTGGGGGGGTGATTTCTCACTTTCTGTCTCTATGTCTCTCTCTGTCTGTCTGGCGAGTGCACGCGCGCCCTATAGTGAAAACCTCTCCAAAAAAAAAAAAAAAAAAAGAGAAAAAGATATAAAATTCAACACTATAAAGGAAACTTAAAACAATCTAAAATTTTATAATACAATTTTACCATGTAGGATATTAAATATAATGTTGTACAAGGCCATAGAAATTTTACATGTTAAAACAGGGGAAAGCAGAGGCATATAAGGTATTTTAGAAAAGTATTACCTCAGTTACAAAGGAAATCAGGTTTTCAAGAACTGTCCCAAACATCCAAATTCACCCTAATATATATCAAGTGTACTGCAATCTTAAACAACTCATTCCAAATTTCAACAATTTCCGCTCGTAAATATTTTGTCCATGTTAAGTATATAAGGTACTTAGGCTATTCTCCACCTAACTTTATTTTTTAAGAATTATTTAATTTTTATTTATCATCATTATTCATTTTTAATTTGCCATAGGGCATGTGTGCTCACCAGAGGGGGAGAGAGGGAGAAAAAATGAGAAGGCCAGCCACCATGTCTGAGACTTGAAGCATAGCTGGCCATTGGGTGTCCAGTGCCTCAACCACCATGCCACCTGCTGGGCCCCACATTTCTTCTTCTTTATTTTTTGAATTATTTCATTAATTCATTTATTTATTTGGATATTTATTTTTTAATTTGACTAGAGAGGGACAGAGTGAAAGTGAGAGAGAGAGAGAGAGGGAAAGTGAGAAAGCAAGCCTCCAGGTCCGGGACATTAACTATGGTCGGCCATGTGGGAGTCCAACGTCCTCAACCACCATGCCACCTGCCAGCCCCCCACCTATCTTCTTTGAAGATGAAAAGTTGGTAATATTTACAGTAGTAACCTTTCATATTCTAGATTATAGTCACTCTTAAATCTCCTAATAATGTATTTTTTAAACTGCTCATGTTTAATTTTCCCATTATCTTATCATTGTAAATCAGTGCTATTCTTTATTTTAAAGAATTAGTTATTGGGACCAGCAGTTAGTGTAATGGCTATGTTGCTGGACTCCCATGTAGTCGACCACGGTTCGAGTCCCGAACCTGGTGGCTTAAACTCACACCGAGTGCGTGTGTGTGTGTGTGTGTGTGTGTGTGTGCCCAAGATCCCGAGAGAATGGAGGAGAAGGGATTGCGGCGTGAACATCCCCCTGGGGGGGTGATTTCTCGCTTTCTGTCTCTCTGTCTCTCTCTGTCTTTCTGGTGAGCACATGCGCCCTATAGCAGAAACCTCTAAAATAAATAAATAAATAAATTTTTTAAAAATTAATTATTTAATTTTATTTATTATTATTCTTTAATTTGATGAGAGAGAGAGAAAGCTGTCAGGTCTGGGACTTGAACCATGTTCAGCCATATGGGAGTCCAGTGACTTAACCACCATGCCACCTGCCAGCTCTCCCAATGCTATTCTTTTTTTTTTTTTGAGAGTGTTTTGCTATAGGGTGCATGCATTTGCCAGAAAGACAGAGAGAGACAGAGAGCTAGAAAGCGAGAAATCACCCCCCAGGGGGGATGGCCATGCCGCAATCCCTTCTCCTCCATTCTCCTCTTGGGATCTTGGGCACGCACGCACACGCGCCCGGCATGAGTTTTTTAAGCCACCAGGTCCGGGACTTGAACCGCGGTCGACTACGTGGGAGTCCAGCGACATAGCCATTACGCTAACTGCTGGTCCCCTCGATGCTATTCTTTATAACAGAACTTGACCAACACTGGGGCATCTGCTAGCCTGTTCAACTCTTTTCCCACAATGTTCCACTGACATTCCTTAGCAAGTCAATGGATTGGTCAATTATTCCTATTTACAGGTAAGCGAACTGAAGCTTGGAAAGGCTGGACCACCTCACAGCTCCAGTACTTTAGAGAACCCTAAAAATCTAGGAATTATATCTAACTCACCTAGTTTGAAAGATGTTTAAGGAATTGCTAAGGACTGACATAATGTTTTCACCTAAGTATTTATTTATTTTATTTTATTTATTATGGACATGAGCTCACCAGAGGGAGAGAAAGAGAGAAAGTGAGAAAGCAAGACACCAGGTCTAGAACTCAAACCTCAATCAGCCATATGGGAGTAATGCCCTAATCACCACGCCACCTACTGGTCCCATAATTTTTTCTTTAAATAAAGAGATACAAATTGAGAAACAGCAGATAATGAGTAGTAATAGACATATACAAGCGAGTAGGTGCATGGAGGTTAAGGTGCTGGATCCCACATGGCTGGATCTACCATTTGAGTCCCGGACTGTGTGGTTTGAAAATTATGTGGGGGGTGGGAGGGGTGGGCGGTGACTTGAACCATGTTTTGCCATATAGGGGACGTTGGGGGGTGTCAGCAGATGGTGTAGTGGTTACTTTGCTGGACTGCCATAGGGCCAACCTTGGTTTCAACTCAACTCTAGACCCAGTGGCTTGAAAATTACACCAGGCACTAATGCACAGGTGCCCAAGATCCTGGAAGGAGAATGCAGAAGGGATTGCCCCATGGCCATGCCCCCTGGAGGGTGATTTCTCACACTTCTCACTTTCCCTTTTACTGTCTCTGTCTCTCTCTCTCTGGCAAGCATACTCATCCTAAGGCAAAAACCTCTAAAAAGAAAGAAAGAAAATAAGAGAAGGAAAGACAGATAATTGTGCCGTGTGTGTGTGCATGGGTATCCAAAATTCTAAGAGGACAATGAAGTAGAAAGGTTTGTGGGCATGGCCATTCCCTCTGGAGTGTGATTTCTCACTTTCCCTTTCTCTCTCTCTCTGTGTCTCTCTAGTGAGGGTGTATACTTTATATATATGTGTGTGTATATATATATATATATATATATATATATATTTATTTATATTTATCTCTGTGTGTGTGTATACATACACACGTATGCACACAGGAAACTCCAAAAAGTTCATGGAAAATAGAATTAAGGTACAAGCTTATTTATTTTGGTGCAAAAAAATGGAAGATAATGTGTAGTTTTTCATAATATGTATTTTCTATGAATTTTTTGAAGATCATCCTATACAACTAATTTATCAATGATAGCTTGTGGGGAGGAGCAACATCTAATGTACTAGAATAATGAGAAACCATTAAACATTTAAAATATACTAGTGTGTGTTTAAATGAATGTAGAATAAACTTGTGACTTTAGAATCATAGTAAAAACCTGCATTGTAACCTAAAACAAAAGGCCCTGTTTACTAGTCAGTAGATAAGTCAGCAGAGAAATGAAAAAATAAATGTAAAATCTAAAATTTATAACTTTTTCTCAAGTCACTGAAGAAATCCATAGTTGATCAAGAAGATAAAGCATTTAAGCTATTTAGTAGAGTGAGCAAATGATCCCAGTTCCAATGATGGTGGTTAGTTTAAACACTACCACTGACACCATTACTTGAACACCAAGCAAATCTTCAGGTTAAAGCAACTTTTCCTTCAAAATCAAACTCAGGTTCATCAACTCTGAAAATGAAAATCACATAGTGACATAGTGGTTAAGGTGCTAGACTTCCACATGGATGACCACAGTTCGAGTCCTGGACCTGGCAGCTTGCTTTCTCACTATCTCTCTGATGAGTATATGCGCTCTGCAACAAAATTTTTTAAAAATAATAATAAATAGCATTACATAAATAATTATTTTTAAAAACATTAATGGGAAAGCAGAATTAAAGAACAAACTTATTTTGGTGTATATCATTTGGTGTGATCATTGAAGTCGGTGTGTAGTTTTTCATAATATACATATTCCATGAACTTTCCACCTTTCATCTTGCCTTCTAAAAAGTGTCAGAATTGTTGTGCACAAAGTATAGATGCCACTACTTTGAAAGCTCAGTCATTCACACTGAGCCTACTTAAAAGATGCAAGTCACTTAGCACTGCTTTTTGGCAAGTATTCATGATGTTATCCTAACACGTTTTAGAAATATAAATAAGGGTCAAGGTCTTTGATTCATATTTTAAGTTTCTATTTAACTTTAAGTGGGATAGGATATTAAGATTAATGTGTAGTTCTTCTTTTTCGAGAGATTTTTGGTATAAGGTGCATGCACTCGCCAGAGTGATAGAAGGACAGAAAGTGAGATCCCCCAGAGGGGATGGCCATGCCGTAAATCTCTTCTCCTCCATTCTCCTCTCAGGATCTTGGGCACGCACACGCACCTGATGTCCAATGAGAGTTTTAAGCTTCCAGGTCTGGGACTCAAACCTGGAGGCTTGCTTTCTCACTTCCCCTCTCTCTAAGTCTCTCTCTGGTTGAATTAAAAAATAATAATAATAAATAAAATTAAATAAAATAATTCTTTAAGAAAAAATAAATACCAGGATGTGCATCTGGTCAATATTAGCCATATTACTAGCTGTACTTACACTTAAAACATACAATCACACTATCACCCATGAAGTACCAGCTGACAGTCAAGTGACTGAATCTTGAGGTCTATTTTCAGATTCATATTTCACAAGTATTACTTAATCAAAGAGTCACCAATGAAGGCCAGATAAAGCCATCCAAAAACACTACCAAGAAATAATAAGTGAAAATAATCCCATTCAATTCAGCAGACGAGTTCTGTAATCCCAAATGAAATTGATTCCATAATAGCCTGAGTTAGCTGTACCGTGGGTTTTCACATGCAAGTATTACCACTTCCCTGGGGAACATTTAGAAATGTGTAGAAATGGACAGGGGCATTCTCGGTCACAGAGACTGAAGACACCATAGGTCCACAAGGCAGCTGCTCCTAATCCTTGCCCCCTGCCCTCTCTCCCTCCAGCTACGCTAGCCTCTTCCATGGGTGTCAAACCGCAGGTCCTTTAATACTGAATGTTCTCTGAGCTCAGGACTTCCTTCCCTATGCGTGCCCCCAGCTAGTTCCTTCCCTCTTGTCTTGTGTTTACTCACGCTACCATCTCCACAAGGCGGTCCCTATCTATCTCATACCAAATTTCAAATCCCCCAAACCTCTCTCTCGCACACAGAAATGAAAATTCTGCAAATCTCTTACACCGCTTCATTATTCCTTCTGTACTTTACCATCTCCTAATGTACTCTATACTTGCTTTGTTGATTTTCTACTTTCCTTAAGAGAACGTAAACTTTACAAAAGGAAAGATGCTTTTTGTTTGTCTGTTTCAGTTTGTTATAGGGTATGTGAGCTCTCTGGAGAGAAAGTCAGAAAGAGAGAGAGAAAGTGAGAAATCACAACCCTTCCCCAAACTCCCCACCCCTACCCTCGGCCATGCCACAATTCCTTCTCCATTCTTCACTCAGGATTTGGGGCATGTACATACATGCGCCCAGCACAATTGATTTTCAAGTTGCTGGGTCTGGGACTCGAATCTTGTAGTTAGCCATATGGAATCCAGATGCCTTAACGGCCATACTACCTGATGATCCAAAGGAAAAGCTATTTTTGTATGTGTGTGTGTGTGTGTGTGTGTGTGTGTGTTGTGTGTTTCAGTGCTGTATCTCAGAGCTCTGTATAATACCTAGACGATACAGAATAATTATATTTGTTGAATGAAAATATAGGGATGGGGATGTTAAGTGGTTTGCAAGAGGTGTCTCTGCTGAAAGATTACCAGTATCTGTGATAAGAGCAGGGACAAAACAAATACCATGAAAGTTGGCAGCTAACTCTATCTTCATCTGCACCAAAATATAACGAACAAACTCAAAGTTCAGTTTGTATATTAGAACTACTTTCTTACAAAGGGATTTTTACAGAATCCAATTTTTACCCAAGATTTATAACCTCTCTTCTTAAATTTTTCCCTAATCTCTCCTGATCAGAGCTTTTCTCATCCTCTAAATTGGTTCCATGAGATACTGTTAGACTCTATATATTTAATTTAGTTATTTTACAGCAATGGTGACTATGTTGATTTATCAGTTATAGAAAGTTTTAAAAATAACTTCTTCCCAAATTCCCCAGAATGAATTCCTTCTTCTTTACATAGCAAAATATTAACAACTTTTGGAGCCAGCAGGTGGCACAGTGGTTAAGGTACTAGACTCCCACATGGCTGATCATGGTTCAAGTCCTGGAACTGGTGGCTTGCTTTCTCACATTCCCTCTCTTTCTCTGTCTCTCTCTGATGAGCACATGTGTCCTATAGCAAATTAAAGAAAAATAATTATAATAAATAAAATTTTTAAAATATTAACAACTGTATACTTTATATGTCATATAAAATCAATTAGAAACTCAATAGTCTACGTTTGTTATTTATAGGAATGGAGTATTGCCACTCAAGTATTTGGTAAGGGACTAAATGGTTTCATGGTTACTCTTAAAGAAAGGGCAAAGTATGTAATCATAAATAGAAACCTTAATACTACCATCTCAGCAAAGATACACTGGAAAGAAGGGATTCCTCGAGATCATAACCATTCTAACTTTTTCTTTGATAAATGGCTGAAGAAAATACTAATTTATAAATTTTAAGGCAATTCAATAACTTATAGTATCTTCATCTCTCCTAGAGCACAAATGACTCCCAGTGGATATTCACATGCAATACTGACAGGGTGTAAAATTATATTCACAATATAGTAGTTGAACTTCTCACATGTAAAATGGAATTAAGCCTGCCCAATGAAACTAATTCAGATTTTTTAAAAATTATTTAAACATCTCTTTATTGTATATTCCACTTGTCATCTAATACTACACGGACTTCTTTTTTCTTTTTTACTTTGCTATAGGGCACTTTGTGCTCCCTTCTCCACTTGGGATTCTAGGTGCTTGTGTACACATGCCCGCATGATCTTCACCCCACTGGGTCCAGACTTGAATTGCCATTGATGTGGGTAGCCAGCATCCTAACCATCCTGCCACCTGCTAACTCACAAACGAATACTCACATTTAGAGCTGGAAGTTATGACTGCATTTTCTATTCACCTCATCAACCCCCAACCACCTAGTAAAGGAACAGGTACTAATCCACTCACCTTATCCTGTCTTTATACATAGCTATGAGCTATAAAATACATCAGGATATATTCTTATCAAGTAGTTCATGAACATAAAATAAGATTTTGTGCTCAATATCATAAGCTATGTTAAAGTGTAATAGTCTCCATCCTTTGATTTTTGCTAAAATATGAGCAATATCTCAATATTTAAAGGATTTTAAAATATTTAAAAAGATTGAAAGAGTTTAAAAAAATAGATAAACATGAATCTCCGATAGAACTGCTAAAATAAAAACATAGAATGGCCAGCTCCGTGGTCTGGTGGTTGAGGAAGCCATATTCCACAGTTCAAATCCCAGGCTAAGCAGCTTGGGAGACACTCTGGGTGAGTGAATATGTGCTCGAAGTCCTGTCGGATGGAAGAATGGAGGAAAAGGGATTGTAGTGTGATCATGGCCTAGTAGGGGGTACTTTTTCTTCTCTCTCGTTCTGGCTCTTTGCCTCTCTCTGATAAGTGCGCAGACCCTTTGGCAATTTTTTTGGGGGAAAGGTTTTTGCTATAGGGTGCGTGTGCTCGCCAGAAAGACAGAGAAAGACAGAAGAGACAGAAAGTAAGAAATCATCCCCCGGGGGGATGGCCACGCCGCAATACCTTCTTCATTCTCCTTTTGGGATCTTGGGCACACACGCACATGTGCCCGGCGTGAGTGTGAGTTTAAGCCACCAAGTCCGGGACTCGAATCGCAGTCAACTACATGGGAGTCCAGCGACATAGCCATTATGCCAACTGCTTGTCTCCCTTTGGCAAATTTAAAATATATATATATAGCAGTGTTCTATAAGTTACAGAAAATAAGAATAAGCTACTAATATCTAGCGTTTGCTCTTCTCCGTTGATGTTGCTTGTTGGGATAAAATGAGACAGGGATTTATTTTTCCTGTCATATTTAGATTACAATTAAATGCTAGCACTAGCACATTCTGTGAAGTTTCATGCCCCCTTACAAGGTCTTGTCATATTTTACATTTATGTTTACCGAAAGGGATTTTATGTTTTTATTAATAGGATGGGTTTAATGTGGACCATGCTTTACTGCATTAGTAATAACTTTACTTAAATATGGCTTTGGTGTACTCCTCTGCAAGTAATCTTTGAATTCCTAAGAGTCTTTTATTTTCCCAGTAGCCCAGTTGGAGAGTTTTTAATATTAAATTGAATCATAACAACACATGCTGATTAGAGTCTAACTTAATACACACAGCTTAATGTTAATTTTCCAACTTCAAATCAGAAATTGGGCTATTCCATGATGATTATTTATCTCAAGCATAATTTTTATTTTAAACTTTTAAAGCCCACAGCTAGAAGTTTTGCACCATAAAAAACTAACATAGTAGAGAAAGGAATCCAGCCAAAATTTTAGAATCTTTACATAGATATCAAATATTATTAGGAAGAAAATGGTTTATCAAGAAGTTTAAAGAATATAGGGCATAAACCGGGACCAGCAGGTAGCATGGTAGTTGAGGCGCTGGACTCCCACATGGCAGACCATAGTTCAAGTCCTGGACCTGGCAGCTTGCTTTCTGACTTTCCCTCTCTCTATATCTGTCTTTCTATGGTGAGTACATGCATTCTATAGTAAACTTTTTAAATAAATATATATGTGTGTGTGTGTGTGTGTATGTATAGAGAGAGAACATAAACCCTATACCATAAGTAAATACATAGGTGACTGATATAAGTAACTTGTGAATACAATAAATATGTTTGGTTAATATAATAAAATTATAAGCTTAGGTCCTAGTTCCTTTAGAAAGGGGTTTTTGTATTACTATTGATGTGTGTGGGGGGGAAAGCAATAAACAAAAGGGATGGTTTTAAAGTAAGAAATGAAAACCTAAACGCTACGTTTCTTGTTTCACAGTGTACACATTCATTTAAAAATCAGTGTTTTGGGGCTGGAAGGTGCTGTGGTAGTTAAGGGTGCTGAAATCCCACACAGTCAAACACGGTTCGAATCGCAGACCTGGAGGCTTGCTTTCTCTCTCCCTGCCACCACCACTCTGTCTCTCTCTGATCAAATGGGAAAATAATAATAAAGTTAAAATAATTCTTTTTTTAAAAAAAAAACAAGCATATTATGATGATAGAAAAAGAAAGAGAACAGAGTATCAGATACCACCAGAGCTGAGAAAAACAGAATTGGAAGATAAAAATCTTAAGGGAATAAATTTAGGCATTCTACTGTTCATAAAATTCATCTTTAATCTTAGAATGGTAAAGACTACAAGAATAGATCAGTGCTATAGTTTACAAGATTAACAAATTAGCTGGTGTCCAGTATCTGAAGTTCACAATTTAAAAACTCTCCAAACTATGGTGCTTTGGTTAACGTCAATGATGACAAAGGTAAGGCTTATGCTAAGGTTATACAAATTCTAATCTCTTTATGTTTAGCATGCATTCATACACCTGCATCTCCTCAAATGCTTAACAGGGGAAACTTCATTTATCAGCAGGAGTAATCATACACAAAAACCAATATTTATATGGCTATGAGATTAAAAGAAAAAGAAAGAAAGAAGAAAGAGCCTTGTTAAAGCAGTGTAACTAATGCAAATCCTGTTTTATGAAAATATCTAGCCAAGTTAGCAGAATATTGCTATTCATATTTTACTTTTCTGTTTTCAAGAACTCATCTAGCATTTTCACTTTATCTGTTTCCACATGTATTGATAAAAGTGAGAAATGTTAGCTAATATTTTTAGGGTGGGAGGAGACAGGATAAGGCTGCAATATATAATGGTGAATAATAAAAAACATTTTCATGAAAATGTAAAACTATTTCCAAACCAAACACCAAAATAAAAGTGCGATGCCTCCTAGTGCAATGGAAAAAAATACAATGACCATTCAGCATGCTGTAATTCTTCTTTTTGGTTTCTGCCTCACATAATACAGTTCTACAATGTATTATATATATTCATCAAAACCATTTACAAAATTACTACTTTCAGCATATTTTAAAAAATGAGACTCCTTAATAAATTATGTTTATGCAGCCAAAACACAGCATTAAAATTTATTATTAGTCACTTAATGGAAGTTAATGGTGAGTTTATAAATGAAGTGCTGGCTTACTTTGATATATTCTCAGAGCCACCAAAAATAGAGATTCTTTCCCAGAATTCTATGTATTTATAAAGTGCAAAATAAGCAATTTTAGCAATTCTCAAATGTAGTTCTTCCAGATGCATTTAATCCTAAATATACTTGTAGAAACAGAATATTTTTCTGCTAAGTCAGGTATGTCTAACTTATCCATCTTATGTATAAGACTATCCTAACCGAAGTGTTCCTTACGTATGCAAAGCCATAAAGCTACAGAAACAGTATTAAGTATTTCTAATAATCTTGGGGGAGGGTATGTAATACTTTTGTTGAAAAGTATCTCAAGTCTATGAAACAAACCAAAAACAAAAATCCACAAAACTAAAATAATTAATGATTTTAAACATGTATGTACTCGTTCACTGAAAATTGCTTCATTATAGAATTAAAGATAGAAAGATAAAGACACAACTCAATTTACAAATGAGAAAAAAATCTATATGTAGATAAATATATATAACAGAAGTTGTTGCAAGAAAGTTGTTGCTGAGAGAGTGTAGTATGAGTCCACCAATTTCTTTCCTGAATGAGGCAGAATCTCCCAAAGTATTGTACAGAACAAAATTATGCCTCCTGACTTCTACTGGTCCAGGTTTAGTATCTAGTTTTAAATGTTTCAAAGTAGAATTAGACAATACTTCCCTAGGATAAAGGAAAAAAAGGGACTTAAAATGGCAACTTTTTATAAAGCTATATATAAGATCATTCGTGAGGAATTTGACAGAGTATTTTTTAATAGACCATGGACTCTAATACTCATATATCAAAATATCTCAAATTACTAAAATTAACATAGACATTTAAATATGATAAAAGTCATGACTATATTAAAATGTGTAAAAAGCTCAAATAAAGCTTATAGAGAAAAAAATTATATCTGTAAGGGGTTCCATTCCATATAAAAGCTTACATTTTAAATTTTGCATTATTAAACTAATAAAAAGATTTTCCAAATAATCACAATGTACTGCTTTCTAGGGAAAACATTTCCAAAGGCCTAATATTAAAAAGGTGACAAAAAGGAAAAAATGAATACTTTATTCAGCATTAAGACAGAGTCTGTGCTGTGAATTGCCAGATAAAATAATATTAACAACATATTCATATTTACTGTTAAGGCTATAATTATGTACCAATAAAATTTAACCTTACCTAATAATTTAAAAGCACCACGTTGGATCAGTGTGAAATAACATTATAGCTAGATTTATGCCCTACGTAACATTTTATTTTTCTCTTTTAGAGTTATTATATTATTATAATAAAGCATATAAAATTTGTAGTCAGCATAGCAAGCGTCAAATCATTTTAGTTAATTGGCAACTATGGTGGATCATCAAGTCTCACTCTTTCCTAGCAGTTTCATTTGAAACGTTATCATTCTCACATATAAAAATAGCAAATTGCATTAAATTTTATATAAGACATTTTACAGCTTCTCATATAGGAACAGCTATAAGCAGCTTCCATAACACATACTACAGCAAACAGCTTTGAATAAACTCTCTGGCAGTATCCCATTCACAGAGATCTAAGATACAGCCCATATCGACTTCATACTTAAAATATACCACAAGAAGTTGCAGGATTAAACAAAAAAACAAGCAAAAACTGCCCTCAAATTTGAAGGGTAAATCCTGATATTCTTTATTGCCTCCAACTTGAGAAGTAAGGTAATTGATATTTTTCAAGTTCTTACGATTTAACACTTGCCACAAAGCCTTGATTCTTATACTCTGGTTACTTACTGACTCTCGTACTCGTACATATTCCCAACACAAAAAGGATGCTAGATAATTAGCAATGATTAAAGTCCCTTCTATTTCTTTACTAAAACTTTGCTATCTTTACACAATTGTTAGCCTACGTTAGACATGGCCCGTTTTAAGTTCTAAATTGAAATATAGAGACGTTTCTGCATCTAATGTGTCATAGCTTACCTGTGAAATATAAAAACAGTTATAAATGTGCTGGACACGTTTTTAACAAATACATTTCTGGGTCTTGTTATATAAACATTGACTTGCTGGTTGACTGCATATTTCAGCAATAGAATGTGTTAATAGAGGAAGTTTCAAAAGTCAATACTCCTCTTTCTTTATGAATTTCCAAAAGAGGAAAATAACCATACAAATAGGTGAATTCTGTCTCATTTCATATGTAAATTTTAGATTGTACAGTAAAATAAAGATATTATATCAGTTTAGTTATGGCAAGTAAATAAGTTCACTGTTAGTTAAGATTTGAAATTCAATGTATAGTTTGTAAACTATAGGATATTTTGTTTTTTTGGGGGGGGAAATATAACTAATTCTACTACAAAGAAAACAAATGTAAAGAAATCAAATATACCAAAGTAGTCTATAACCCTTAAGAGAATATTTTATGATATAAATTCTTGTATTTTCCTATTATTTAATTAACTGAAATCATATTCAAAGAACTCATGAAAGCATGTCATTATTACCACTATTCAAAGTAACATGAAATAAAAATAGATTCACTGCTCAGGATTAGAAATATTTCTTCTTCCTTAAAAGGAAGAAGTTTATTAGGAAATTAAATACAATAAAAGAGTCTACTTTCCCTAGATAGTATATTTTATCTGGCCTAGGATAATGTCTATAGCCAATAACGTATTAATACGAGTAAACTACTTTGTCATTTTCCTATTCCTACCTAGTAATGTAGACAGAGAAATATTAATCTGTAAGTTCTTCATGGCTTGTTTCATGTCTCAAAGAAATTATACAATATCCAAAGGTCCAAAATAAAACAACTTTTCATAGAATTTAAATGACTAAACATTGGCTATGTAGAATAAAAAAAAAAAGCATTATGGAATTTCGAGGGAAATTAAAAAATTTATTTTCAACTTGGGAAAATAGTCACAGAGTCCTACTAGTTCATTGATCATATCACAGATTTTATGTAGTTAAGTAATTAGTGTCAATTTTAGGTATATGTATCTTCCTTTTTCCCTTGGCTAATTTCATCCATTGCCTAAGATAATGTCTGTCACATAGTAGGCATTTAATAATTTAGTCATTTTGAATGATTATATAAAATCGAAGAAATTAATCTGAAAATAAAGTCTCCTTGACTGCTTTTGTTGATTTAACGTACAGAGTCAGGCTACTTCAATTTGCTAATCAGAGACATACGATGATGAAGAACAGCTACACAATTTCATTGAGACACATGCTTCCCACAGAAAACTCCATCGCACATAAAACTGCATCCCACATCTGCAGCGTGAACTATTACACAGAACACAGTGTTTCACGCACACACCAATTCTCCGTTTTTCTTTTTTTTGCAATTGTATGTGTTAATGAATTTGCCAAAGAAGTTGCATTATATACAACAAACCTTCAGTTTAAATAAAGGATAAGCTTCCTGTTAACAACTTAGTTTGAAATGTTAACAACCCTGAGGCTGTTAACATAACAACTGGCCATTAATGTGGTAATGACCAATTTAAGAGGAAATTGTACTCTGAGAAATGAATATATTGGCAATCAGGACCAGGGTTTATATTTGAAAGAGAAGGATATATTTTTTAATAAGTCAACTAATATTGAAAGTTTGAGTCCATCAGAAATTAATGAAAAGTTATACCACAACAAACAATATGCCCTTTTAGAGATAGGGAAGGATTTATGATATGAAACTGTTCTGATAAACTGCCTTCAAGGAAACACTTGAATCTATCAAGTATCAGTTTAATTTTTCTTTTTTTACTACTGTAAAGAAGACTGAAACGAAACGAGTCTAAGGTCCTGCTAGCGACTGTACTGACAACTACACAGTAGTTCCAGTCACAATATAGATATTCATTGGCAAATTTACATTATAGTTGAAAAAAATCCAGATATTTCAAACAACTTCCTTCAAATTTTACATAACTTTTTTCTTTTCTGTTTGTTCGTTTATTGAAACACCTTAATCTTCTCCATACACATAAACTCTTCATTTGGAAGTATAACACAAATCTACTCAAAATATTGACACTGGAAACAAATGAAAAGGTCAAATGGAGTCAACAAGATGTGACTATCCGTTAGCACAGATAAAGTAAAACACTAAAAGCAGTATTAAACCACCAAAAGCAAATACAAATGCTTGATGTGGAGATGAGGCTCTCATGCACAATGAGCAGAGGAGAAATTTTTATTTCAAAGAGAAAAGTTCAAAGCCTGGAGAGTTCTAAAGGAATTTGTGTTATACGTTAACTCTGATTAGTTGTGCCACCAAAATGAGGCAGATCTTGTTGGGGAGAGTCATTTTCCCATGGTTGGCACCTTGCATGGGTTTGGGGCCATCAGGAAACAGCCGTAGTAACAGGTAGACATAATTAGTCAGGAGGCCGTCAGACCAGGCGTGTAAGCGGAGAAGAACAGACTCTGCTAACCAGTACTGGATTCACCCTCTTGTAGCTACCATTAATCAAATCATGTATTTTTCTATTTCCAAATCGAATCTGACTGGAAGTAACTGAATCATATACCACAAAGGAGCAAATTCCCTAGAAACACCTCCCCACATGGCCAAGATGGTTAAAGAGTTACTGCTGATTGATACATTTTGTGTCAAAAGGGGAAAAAAAATCTCAAAATAAATCGCTTAATGTCAGACTAGAAAAATGATTAATTGTATCAAATATGAAAATCCAAATGATCCCATATATCATTTCTCTAATTTGATAGAGTCTACTTTATTAATATAAGTAATTTGCTGCTGAAACAAGTCACCAAGTTCCCTGAAAAGCAAAATAATTTTTCTTCCACACAAGTTCTGTGTTGTGCACTAAATGATGAGAAACAAGTTTAGTTGCCTTCATGGCTTCGTAACCAAGAACATCTGGATTGTCTTGAAACTATTGAGATGTTTACTGTTTAGAAAGTGGCTATCATTTCCCCATAATGATAGAGGCTTTTATTTCATTATGATTCACAAAGCTATTGGCAAGTCTGAGGCCATTTGACGCCCAGCCTGTGATGTTTTTCACAATGACCATTTCAAATGTCATAGGGGGAAGATGGATACACACTTGCGAAAAGTTTTCAAAATTGTGCAATACATATACTAATACATCCTAGTTCAGAATTTAAAACTCACTTCCTCAGACAAATCCGAAACAGAAAAAAATAGCCAAATAGCTTTAGAGGAAAAAAAAAAAATCAGGTCCAATTACGAGGCAGTAGTGCAATCATTTCACATAGTATGTTTTTCTAGTTAAACTCTTTTAAAAAAACAAAGAGTTAAAATGTGCAGCCAAGAAATTGGCCCATTAACGTGTATCCGGCTCGGCCTGCAGTGTAATAGAAAACATGTAGGTCGATTTCTACCAAATATATCTTTGCCATTCACTGGCAATATTAATACAGTCAGCGGGATAACTGATTGCAAAATACAAGTAGCCAGGCAAGCCAAACTGAAACAGTTTCGATGTGGGGTTTCCTTGCCTCTGCCTTAAGCAGTAATTTGAGGAAGACACACTAGGCAACACTTTGAAGGCTGACAATCGAACATCTTTCCGGAATAGAAGCTGTAAGTGAGGAAATCAAACAAACAAAAACACACTTACAAAAGTATTTTAAAAGGCATCCAGTCATCACTGGTGTGCAAGGGTAATTCCTACCTCAGATAGTCTCTGCGACAAAGGATAAGATTAGCTTTAGTGTACAGGGTGGAGCCCACCTCTCCCAAACGACAGTCACAGCATGCACACTTCAGGCAGTCTTCATGCCAGTATTTGTCCAGTGCCTTTAGAAGATACCGGTCCTTGATCTTTCGGTTGCAGCCAGCACAACCTTTCGGCTTGGTGTCTGGCTGGACTGAGAGCATTTGTATACCTAGAGAAAGACAAAAACCAGCGAGCTGAGGCTATCAAGCTGGACAGAGATGTCAAAAGACCTCAAACAAGTTAAAACACTCCCTCCTGCCTTTTCCAGAAGTGCTGCATTTTCTTTTTTTAGGGTGGTACTAAAATCACACTAAATTTTGGAAACAGAAAAACCTCAACCTCTACACAGTCCTCATGAAATCACTGAGAAAACCATACATCTCAAGTGGTAATAAGGCTTTCATTTCGTCCATGAGTTGTGCGAAGTTACAGAACATGTAGTTATTTTACAGTGGCCCCATTGACTACGTAGGGGGCAGTTCCTTTAGGAAGAAAATGTGAATAAAAGACTAACGACCTGAAAAGAAAGCTACGGGACCAACTAATCCAGGTACGTTTTGTAGGAGTCAAAAATGAATTTTGCTTAACTGGTTGAAAATTTCACTTCCTATGTGTTGGATGACAGAAAGAAAGTGTACCCTGTGTGGGATTACACACATCTTAGCAGGAGAGTTCTCTGTAGTTAAGTACATTATAGACACCCGAAAAGCTCACCAATCCCATCTTACTTGTTTGCATCCGCATACTTCCTTCATGTCCTTGTCATTTCACGATATTCACAGTGCCCATATTAAAGTCAGCTACTTAGGAATATACTATATACGCTTATATAAAACTGATGTAGGATTACACAATCACTACCCTAAACACGTACTTATTTACCTTATGGGGAAAACAGAAACAATAGAAAAACTATACAATCATATATAAATAAAGATATACCTACTACCCTAGACGGGGGCATGTGTATACTTTAAAGGTATATTTCCATCCTAAGTAAGGTATCTAGTGGGTTCTAAGTTGTTACAACTTGATTAAGATCTTCTGGATGAATAGATATTCGCCTCTGCATTTCTTATTTCTTCGGTGTCAAACACCCAGCTTTAGAAAAAGCTGGACTAACTCTTCAAAGCTTTGTAGTTATCAGGTCACTCCTTTTAAGCACTGTAAAATGCTGCAGACCAACCATCCCAGATTCCCTCATTTTACGAATCATGATACAGAGACCCAAAAGATGTTGAGGGACTCACTGAAGATTGAAGGACAGTTAAACTGGAGACTTGGGACCAAGTGGCCTTCTTACAGACCAGAGCTCTCAGTCATCCTAAACTCCTAGGCAGAAAGTTTTAAACATGGTTGTAGGAAGACACAAAACACCACTGGGCATGCATTTGAAAGAGTTTCAAGAAAAGAAATGTCAAGCTATCATCTTCTGCATTTCTGTTCATTTCTCTTTTCTAAAATAGCTAAACTTCCTCCAGTTTCCTCGAATATCTATGTTGAAGGCTTTACCCCTGTTACCTGCACAATCTTTAAAATAAAAATCACACTGATAAGAGACATCAAGGCATCTGCACAACTGAGTAACTTTCCTAACTACAAGTGATACGTACATTTCACATGCTACTGTTCTGACGCTGAACTTTCATGAGAAAACAGCTAGTCTGGCAGAGCAGTGGAGCAGGGAAGAGCCGGGAAGGAAGCAGGGTGGCTGCTCTTTCACACGCTATGCACAGCCATGGTCGCCGGAGCTGCAGACTGGCAGCTGGATTTGTACAGAAGAGCAGGTGGTATCCCTGTAGCCCGCTTTCTGTTCCTTTTCTTTGAAGGAGCTAAGGGCCTAGTGTAGATTAATCATAACCCTTGATAGCTCTGCTAAATCTCACTCTCTAGAACTTCTAACAAATGAAGTTTCTTTGATCAGAACTAGTTATCCTCTTCTACCAAGGTTCCACTAGGAAGGAATCCCATTAATTACAGTCCAGGACAGACCCAAGTGCCTCTTAGCCACATACCTGGGGAGGGGCAGGGGGGAGGGGTTTGGATGTAGTAAATGACATTCTGGATTTCATTCTGAAAACATCCAGAGGTATACTTCAGGGTAGCCTTTCTAATTACCTAATGTTTAAGAGTATTATTTTTTTTTCAAATCACAAAGCCCAAAGATAAAATGTTTAAAAATGAAACCCTTCTTAGTAGTCACTAAGCTCTATTTCCCATAGCTGTATCACTGCCATCATGTGTAGAAGGTCAGCTGTCATTATTCAAAATGCCTTGCCACCAAGACGGGACAGCCACGTTTGGCACAAGTCACACTACCCTGCTTGTCTTCACAAAATGTTTTTGTTGTGTTGACATTTTAATTCAACACTCAGAGGCCAATTAATATTTGAAACTCTTACATTCTGTCTGGCCTTGGGCATAAAAGGAGTTTGATATTTCACACTCTCTCCCCGCACCTTCTTTGGGAGAACATCATTACATTTCTCTTAAAAATGGTTATCTTTTTCATCCTATGCAAGTTAACAATTGTAGCAAAAGCACTATTTGGTAGTCCCCGTGTTGCCATGTACCTAAAAGGCATAAAGCAGGCAGCAGCAGCCTCCCCTCGTCACCCAGAACACGTCTGGCAGAGTTATGTGTTCGGAGCTGAGAAACATTTCACAAGTTGCTCATAGCACATCAGGACTTATAACTAGTTTTAGATTGGCACGTAAATTGTTCAGAGGGAAATTCTTATTGCCTCTGAGACCCTGCCATTCTGAGTTATTTGACAGTTTAAGGGAAATCATAATTAAAAAAAAGACATAAATAATAGCCTGTGCAGTGTGGTGTGCAGAAATAAGTAGAACCATTTCATTTAAACTCTGGTGAGCTTTTAATTGCCTGGATTGCATTGTGAGGCGGCCTAACGGTTGATTGCCTCCATTATGTTCCCTTGTTCTGTGCCGTTCATCCGCACAGTCTCGGCTTCAGTAGTTAACACAACAAAGTAACCACAACTCCACAACACACAGGGGTTTAAAAAAATACTACTAATAATGAAAGATCTGCAGCACTTAGACACAGTCTTTTATATTTTTGGACTAACTACACAGAGTGAATGGAAAACATTTTGTCCCTGTCGGAAAATTCACAGAGAACAATTTGGGAGAAGGAACAGGAAGAGGGAATACATAAAGGGGGTTGGAAGAGATGAGGTGCCTCAGAAAGATGCTAAAATGGGAATGCAGGTTCTGCAGCTGGGAGCAGGGACACAGATGAAAAGAATTTGGCCAACACGGCCATGCGATTGCCAAAAGGTACCAAACAAAAGATCTTCTCTCCTCCTGCCCATCTTCATCCTCTCCCCAGCCCCCAACTCGGATTGGAAAACTGGATTGGGCCTAAAAGCTTGTCTCTCTCTGTTCACTGGCCCAGAGCATCCCTACAGGCTGCAGCCCCCTAAGGAACAACAATGCAAATAGATGTCCCCAGATCTCAGGCACAGGAGCTGCTTAACTCTGTTCTGCCCCTTCAACTCCCAGCCCCCATCCCGGCCTGTCCCCCCTCCCCTTTTTGAGCAATGGAGCTGGGAACCAATTTGATTCCCTTTTTCTCCAATGCAGCTGCAAGGCTCAGAGATACTGACATTTTTCCACTCTTATCAGTTTAATTACAGTTACCATGGCAGCAAAGTGCTAGTGCTTGGCAAAGGCCAACAAGAGATTTGCAAGACTGAGTTCAATTTTGATGCAGCTCACATGCAAAATAAAAAAAAAAAAATAAGAAGAAACATACATATACTCTAACAAAGAATCCCTTGCGGAGTTTATGCTCCAGCCTTTTGTGGCTGTGTCTTTGCAGCCACACAGGGACGGTTCGCAAAGAATGTAGCAGTATTTGTTGCACCTAGTAAGATTAATTGGTTTAAGCAGCAGTCTTTCAAAGCAGTTACAACAATAATATTTCGGATGTCTCAGAAAGACACAAAAGCAGCGGAAGAGCAGAAGGCATTTGAGCAGCCTAGAGCGCAGAGCGCTGGCAAAGTGCATCTATGATAGATTGTAACCTTACCAAAACTTTTCTCCTTTTTCTGCATGAGTTGACTTAGGCGTGCCTGAGTTGCAGCAGCTTCGCATTGAGCACCCAGCCCAAAGGTAGGAAGAAGTAGAAGGGGGTCTCCTCGCTGTGGCTCAAGTGTGGACCTGGTGCGCAGCCTACACCGCCGAGGACCGACTATTGTGAAGCCACTTTGGGAGTGAGTCCGACTGGCGGCCGGAGGTGGGGGAAGGGATGAGGGCGACCAGACAAGACAGGGAGCAGGCACGGAGCCCCCTCGCAGTGTGGCAGTTGTGCAAAATGATGGCGAATGACAAAGCCACATGCTTCCCTAACTCTGCCCGTAATCCGAAAATCCCAACGGCCCCTTTTAGCTTTCTGGTAACAAATGGATTTGATTAAACTGTCACATGCAGCGTTAGCATAGCATATCATGTTCAATATGAAAAAGATCATAAATCTGACTTGTATTTCCTAACAGCAATCTGGGTAGCCCCCGTAAACTGTGCTGCATCAGTTTGCATCCCAACCTATTAGGACATGAGGCACCTCGTTCCTCGGAACCTCTCTCCTCTGACCACCCTCCCCCCCACCTCCCCCACCTCCCCATGTAGTCACTTTTCTATAGCAAAAGAACAACATTTTGTTCCTTTGGCTGGGTGAGAGACGCAGAAGAGCCTAGAACCAGAAGATCATCATTTGAACGGGTTGGGAGGGGGCTTGAATTCCAGCAGTGAGGGGGTTCGCAGGGGGCGGGGGGGTCCAAGAACCCATCCAGGACTGAATTCCCTTCCTACCAGCTGGGAGCAAACATGTCCTAATTCCAAACTCTCCCTGCCCCTCTCTCCGAGGGAGTCAGAGGTGTGGAAATGCTGCAGTTCATGGTGAACTTTGACTATTATCCACTCGAGTCGTACTTGAGACGTTCCGCGCCGCAGCCGCTCTCCCTCCTTCCATCCACATCTTCCGCCTGCATCTATTTCATGTCTCATCATAAAAATAATGAAGCCTCACATGATTTAAACAAAACCGTCTCAGTAGAGCTGCAGCCCGAGTGAAAGTTGCAGTGCGGAGCTGGGTTGCAGCGCCAGTTTATGCCTCATTAGGAGAGGCTGGGGAAGAAAAAAATACCCACATCCGCACACGCACGCGCGCACCCGCAGACACACACACCACAAATAAGCCGACGCGTGTGTACACAGTTGCTGCACTTACCTTCTCAATTAAGCGATACAGGGGGAGGCTGTTCAGTAAGCACACTGGCTGCTTTGTAGCGCTTCTCCTTGGGAAAGGTCAAAAAGAAGCATTGTTTGAAAAAAACGAGGGGGGAGGGAATCTCTATTTTTTTTTTAAGTTTAAAATAATGAGGTCCTCGAGGATCCGCCAAGTAATGGTGTTGACCGCATTTGAGCCACAGGTGTCCTCCTTTTAGGCAACTGCAGTCCGAGGCTGTCTCTCTCCGTCCTGGCTCAAGACAACTTACCCAGCAGCGTGCGAGGAGCCGAGCAGAAGGAAGCGCCGGCTCTCAGCTGCAAAATGCAATCCCTTCCCAGCCAGACATAATACAGCCAAAGAAAAGGTCACTCAGTTATTACTGAGCCGGCGGAGCCCAGGCAGCGCTTGTCAAGACCACAGAGAAGCAGCTCCCTTCCGATTTAAGACTATTTACCTCTCGCCCCCACCCCTCCCCTCTTCTCTCCTTCCCTTCGCTCCCTCCCTCGCTGGCTCGCTCGCTCGCTCTCTCGTGTGCCTGTTCTGCTGCTCAGTCAAGTACAACCGCCCTCGGAAAGTGCAAAGCAGCCACGAGACAGATCGGGCTTTGTTGCTAATTTCCCAGGGTGAAAATTTACAAGCCAGCGAGTGCAGTCAGCACAACCCCATGCATATGCTGCTCACAAACGCTGGGGACGACCCCGCGCACGAAATGTGACCTCTGCAGGAGTCGACTCCGGAAGGACCCTACCTCCTGGACCCGTCCAAAAGAAGAACTCCTGCGAAAGAGCTCCGGAGGAAAAGGGTAGGGTTCCTAAAATAACCAGGGCATTTTATAGACGAGGTGGCCACATTTAAAGCAAATTGCCTTCCAAAGCCATTTCTGAAGCTACCAATTATGGAAATTAAAATAAAAGCAAGGGAAGCGAACCGCTACCAGGATACACTGGAAGAGCACCCGCCCCCCTTAAGAAAAGTACGGTGGGTGGGGGGAGGTGTGTGGGGGGGGAGGGAGACTGCATTGCCCCATCTCTGACTTCCTTCCCTGAACTCTCTAAAGTCGCTGCTCCGCAAGTCTGCCACACCAGCCGGTCCTGCGGATGCACGCATGCCCCTTCCTCTCTTCTCTTAGTGGCCCAAGAACCCAACTGACTCTGTCCCCCATTAACAAGCGCTGACCCCTACCACCCCTGAAACATACTTCCTGCAATGACTGAATTCCTGACTATTTGAAACTCACTTTTCAAATGAAAAACACCCAGAAGCACCCAAAAAACATGACCTGAGGATTAACTTGGTCTAAGAACCGTAGTTTCTCCACCATTACCCCTCTCTTCAGAGGCTTGTTTTAAGGCCTTGACAGCATTCTTTTTTTCTTGGGATAGGTCCCAGTCACTCCAACCTCTTCCTCCTTACTTCACTTTGCATCTGCAAAGGCCACTGATAGTTTTAATAGATCCTATTCTTTCTCAAAGTTTTTAAACTCCAAAGTCATCTTCTCTTTTGGCAGCTTTTATGACACCTTTACCAGATTTTTACCAAACCTTGTCAAAGGTCAAGTTTAAAAATAATCCCAATTTGAATGACACTCACTGAAATGTTTTAAGAACCCAGAAAGATTCAATGGTTGAACTACAAAAAACTTTTTTCTCTCTCTCTGCACCATCGGCTTAAATCTAATAGTTCTACTTTAAAAAGAAATAGGCACATTACCCCGTGGTTATTTAGGCTAAATAATACTTCTCTTCAGAAAGAATACTGACACAATACAGATAAGTTATTTTTACCCCCTCCCTTTTGAAGGCTCACAATAAAATAGTATGTGGTTTGCTTTCTCCTCCCTTTAAAAGGTAACAAAGCTCAGAACTAACCTGAAAAATAACGAAATTCACAGACGGAGGATTAATGAGGACCCCTTCAGCTGATTTGTTCTGTACATAGGCAGATATTCTTAAGTTTGGCTTTTCTGGCCCGTCTAAGCAGGCACACATGCACCTCATCCATCCGCACAGCTCCCGCTATCCTACCCCACCTCTCTGCTACAGCCACTCTGAAAACACCCCAGTGTGTGTGTGTGTGTGTGTGTGTGTGTGTGTCTCGCTCGGGCTCTCTGAGCCAATGCACTGAGAAGAAGAAAAGAGGGAGGGAGGGAGAAGTATGTGTGGGGAAAGGGAGAAATAAAATCAAAACAAATGGTACAGCTAATGAGGACAATTAAATTAATTATGTTCAAGGAGATGAGATTTTTTTTTTCCCTCCAACTGTATGATCTGTTACCCCTCGCTGGCAACTGCTGCTCTGTAATTCATGGCAACTGATTAGTGCATCTATGCAAATCTTTGTTTAAATCATTCAACTAATTAAATGATGGGATTATTCCTCTGCCTACGGTGACATCATTCGCAGTAATTAGTACTCTATTTGGACTGTGGCAGTAAGATTCCTGATATCAACACCAACCTGCAAAGACATTAACCACTTTGTCACCTTTTTTTTAAGGGACAAACACCCAGATCTCTAATTGCATCCCACCCCCTTTCTTTTTCCCCAATCTTCCTTTTCCTCTCAGTGTTATCATGTTCCCCACACTTGTACTGGCAGGCAAGGGGGGAGAGAGAGAGACAGAGAGAGAGAGAGAGAGAGAGAGAGGAACTTAGTGAATAATATGCCAAACCACATGTGTAAAGGAATAAAATGGAATAGTTAACATTCAGCTCCATGCCATTCATTTTCCCCTAAAATGTAATGATAATTAGATGGGTCATAAAATGCTCTTCTTTTCATTATGACTGATGAAATGCATTAAAGCTGACAGGGTATTACCTGACAGTAATTAGGTTTTGTCATGAATTAAATTATTTGAAAGCAGGCTATCTCCCCAATCACGCAATTTACAGCAAGATTTTTTTTTTAATCTGTGCTACAGAGGAGAGAGAGAGATAGAAAATAGCAGTTTTTCTCTTCATAATCATATGAATTATTCACAGAAAAAAATCATCAGAAAAACCCCGTGCAGATGAAGAGGCTTGCCACTTAATGGGCTGCGCAGATGTGATCATCAGCAGTTGCCGACAATGAAATATACAAGTGCACACAAAGTGATCTGGTGAACAAGAGGTGGAATTTAATCATCTTCTGCTGACACTTTGCGAAAAACACCATTAACCCTCAGCAAACCCCCTGTTTTCCCCGCTCCCCCTCAACCCCAAAGTCTCACCCCTCCCGCGAGGGAAAAACAAGTGAAAGAAGAATTTGTGCTTTTGTTTACTCAGCCAAGCTAAAGGTTGGATCCAGCCAGGCTAGCAGTTTCTTCATTTCCTGAGAGTAAACTACCCAGTTTAATTACA
This sequence comes from Tupaia tana, assembly GCA_026018925.1. Classification (NCBI taxonomy): domain Eukaryota; kingdom Metazoa; phylum Chordata; class Mammalia; order Scandentia; family Tupaiidae; genus Tupaia; species Tupaia tana. Next base: position 125,134,437 of record JAKSZU010000006.1, read on the forward strand.
GATCCTTCGGAAATCTTTGCAAAAGGATTGCGATAAAGAGCCAGATCTTCTTGGTCTGATTCCCTTTTGCCTGTGCCCCGTTTCTGCAACTCATCATACATTTGATGAGAGAATTTACTTAATCCATCCCCCCCCACCCCAACACTTATTAAAGAAAAAAAAAAGCAGACTGTCTTTTTCAGGGTCCTTATACTGTGATCCCTTCATGAGGGGAAAAAGGGAGGGGGATGAGAGAATGGGGTGGAGGGGGTTGTTGAGGGGGTGATTAGATATATACTACTTACCTTTGCTCAAAGGAGGTCTCCCACAAGAAAATAGTATCTATATGTATATTTTAAAAATACGTCTTCAAGTTTTCAGCTGTCTCTTTCTTTAAAACACACCTCACAGAGTACTTTTGTGTGCGGGTGTTCAGTAATGATTTCTGTGGCGTCCCAAAGATGCTTCTGTTAGGTTGCCGTCCTTATTTTTATATATATATATATATATTTTTTTTTTTTTAGGGCAGCAGACAGGTTGTGGGGAGGCTAAGGACAGCACACCCTGAAAGTCCAGGTGCAGTAAAAGGTCTCAGTTAAGGGAAGGATGAGGTTGGTATTGCCCCCACCACACACACTCCCACCATCACTCTCCGAAATTCAGCAACACGAATGAACGAAACCTCTGCTTCTTGCCTTCCTGTCTTTCTTACGTGCTTCTCTCTTTCTCACTTTCTTCCCGAACTGCATACAAAACCTGAGTGGGCCAGGGCAGCTCCTCCAGTATTTAAACACCTCGCCAGGTCCCTAGTTAGCAGCTTCCTTCAGCTCATCCAAGAAGCTGACAAGTACTGTTATAGGAGGCTGTACATGTTGCTCTAATGGACCTCATTAAGTTCTACTTACAGATGTTCTCTTAACATAATTGATCTGCGGTGAGTTGAGAGGACTGCAACTTATTCCCTAGCCCCCAATTATGGTTGGGTAATTAGATCCCCAACCTCCAATTTTTCACATTCACCCTTCTAACATTCCAAAATATCAAAGTATCTCTCGCTCACCAAAGCTCCCCCTTACCGGACTCCACTCTACTCACTGTATTGACAGTTAGATCTGCTCTAACCTTTGTAGTGACGCCAGTTTTAATGGTGCATTCAGCCCATTGACAGAGCTGTGTTTTTTCCCCCCCAGCCTCTCCTCTCCTATCCTCTGCACACTGCCACCCCCCCCCACTCCACCCCCTTAACCCTCAGAAACAAAAGGGTAAAAAAAAAAAAAATCCTCTAACTTGTATAGTTTGTACTTTTGATAAAAGGTTTCAGTGATGAGCTTTGGCAGTGGCGCTTCTATTCTAATGTCTTTTTATCTGTATTAATTCCTCAGATGAAAACTTTAAGGAACAATGAAGGAGAGAGGTAGTGCTCTGAAACGGTGAGAAGAAAAAAATTACACAGCACACCTGGGACAGATGAAGCCAAACTAGTGCTTTTATAATGCCAATCAGCAGGGCTGTTATCATCCCTCTAATTAGGAAAGCAGCCTAAAACAGAGAGCACTTGGGGAAATGGTAATGTTATGGTTTTGCACTTAAAAGGAGAGACATTTCCTGCACTGTAAGAATCCAGGATTGGGGCTGACAAGTCCTTTAATTAATGGGCAGGATTCCCTGTGTGTGCAAGTGTGTGTGCATGTTTTAATTCATAAAAGTGGACAAAGGGTGCTCCGAGGAGGGGTGAGGAGAGTGATGGGGGAGGGAGCGGGAGTCCATTAGTTTGAAGATGAACAGAGTTCATAGCTACATTCATCTTCTTTTTTAACCCCCAAAGGACTGAGGTGCAGAACTGGAGTGAGCTGTTTTCCTAGGAATTTGAATGCTATCCTGAATAAAAGCCCCAGGCCAGAAGACAAACACAAAGTTGGAGAGAACCTGTATTTCAAGTTGGCAGACTCCTGTGTCCTGCTTGCCCCTTTCCTTGTCTCTCTGGGCTGCTGTCTCACCCAGTTCATCCTGCTGTCATGTGCACGGTTTTCCCACTCACAGGTGCCTAGGATTCTCTTTCCTTTTGCACTCTTCAAGAAATAGGTTGCTTAAACAATTTCAGGAATAAGGTTATTCTTCGTGCTAAAAAAAGAAAATGTGGCCTAGTAGCCTAACACAAAGGGTTAATATTTGTCTTTTTGAGGGTTTTGAAATGGACTACTTTGAGCATGGCAGCATCGGGGTCTCCCCACGATTTTAACTGGCTTTTTAATGCTTTGGAAAAATTCTCGAATGACTTTCTCAGAGATGTTGCTTAATTTCTTTTTTTCTCCTCTCTGCAGTTATTCACAGATATGCCTGTTCCTATACATGTGCACACATAAATCCGTATGTGGTAAATTTTTTGAGGAGTAATTGATCTAAGATTTGGTAAGATCCTACCTAACTTCTTTCTTTTTTTTCCCCTCTCCACAAAATAAAACTACTATTTTACCACCTTAGATATACCAGGGTGTTGGGTAAAAATAGCTATTACACTTGTGCAAACATATTAAAGGAATGCTGGTTTTATTAAAGTTGTAATTGATTAAACAAATTTATCTTATATCAAACTAGTGCTTGATTTATAAATCTCACTATGTAAAATAAATAGGATCATTAAGAAGGAGGTAGCTTATTCATTCTTTTTTTTTTTTTTGATCATAGTAAAGATGTCTTTTTAAGGGAAACACAGCTTTTGCTTCCAAAATATCACTAAATTTAGATCCCTAAATTTAACTTGAGAGAAACAGATTTACAATAGTGCTTATTTTATTTTAACATTTTTATAAATAAATCAAAGGGAAGAATGATCCTTAAAGAAATTAATGTCTTTAGCAGTTCTCTTATAGAGTTGACATGGCAAAACAGTCTTCTTCTAATTCAGTGGAAGCAGAAAGTGAAACGAAATAGTCTAATTTTCAATATCTTAATAAGATAACAATAATAAAACAAGGCGAGGCCCCAAGATAGTTTTCATAATTTATCAGAGATTATTTCTAGTAGAATTTAAGACAAAATAAATATTATGTTGTTAGTACTCATCTGAAAGAAAATTTTAATCACTTTCAAAGACAATCACTTCCCTAACACAGTATACACTCCATTCCTAGGTTCCTCTAAGTTGCTGAGAAAAATATAATATTTTAAGTGTCTTTACCCAATTTATTTAACCATGAACCAACCACATGAAGCTGGAATTCAGCGATGATTTTTTTTCTAGGAGTAATCTGTTTTAAAAAGGACAATTTATAATTTTAGAATCAAATGAAAATGCTTGAATTTACAGTAACCTGTGGTAGGTAATAAGCTTAAGAAGAAAAAAATAATATTGTAATAGGCAAGCTTGACTTCAGTTTATAAGAAAGAAAACAAGAACAAAATACAAAAAAGAATTAAAAAAGAAGCAAAAAATAAAACTCACAACTTTTCTACCAGGCATAATATATTTCTTTGACTCCCTTCATAAGAGCGATGTGCTCTTTGCTTAAATTACATTGCATGACTAAATGAAACTTTTAAGTGTTGCCAATATTCTAGATGCGCTTTCAAAATATTTGCTAATTCTTTACCTATATATGATATCTTGACCAGCTTGTTAGTATGTAAAACATGCTAAAAGGTCAATGTAACCATCCATGTGCCCTTTTTACAAGTTTTGTAAGTTTGCCTTCTTAGAAGAAATTTCTGCACAGTTGCATGCCTCTTGCAATTTTCCACATTGAAGAATAATCAGCCACTGCTCAAAGACAACTTAGACTTTAAAAGGATAGTAGATTCTTTAAAAAGGATATGGGCCAACTACCATTCTGGCTCTTGCTAGTACCTCTTCAATTCAATTTATAGAAAATTAAAAAAAAAAAAACTTTAATGTTTAATTCTTACATGAAAAACATTTATCACCTCTTTGTATTTCAGAGATGAAGTTAGTGTTTTTGTGGTTGACTTCTTTAGAAGTTAGACATGTATCACCTAAACAAGGGTAACACAATTTACAATCCTCTGTTTCTTTGGGCGTCTAGGTACTGCTGGGAAAGTTTACATCTATATGTGTCTCTGAGCCAGGTCTGACTGGCAAAGGTATTTGCCAAAGGAGCTAAGTTTAGTACAGATCATGGTCTGCATCGTCTTTATCCCAGTACTTGACTTTCATTGTATTTTCCTGCCCTATCTTCCACTAAACCCTCACCCTACCCACACTCCTCCTCAAGAAATGGCTAGAAGAATTTTCAAGCAAAATTTACATATGTGATATTCCATTTTGGTTAGGCAGACTGAACTGATAGAGATAATGCAAAGTTAAACATATTTCCATTATCTAAGACTAGAGATGATGTACAGAAAGCATGTACTATAATAGCAAGTCACTTATAGAAGTTTCTCAATAAATTATTTCTCAATAAATAAAATACCAATTATTATCATATTCAATATGGCCAGCTCAATATTTTACTCTTTAATGAAAGGTCATTCTTGTTGTAGTTAACCTTCTTTGCTCCTGTTTTTCTGTAGTACTTTGTGTGTTCTATTGCAAGATAGATACAGATATCTGTATCCCAGCTAGACGAAAACCTTGGTATTCAAATGTTGCCTTAACTTTGAAGTCTACACAGTGTCAGGCGGAGTGTCTTGCTCACAATAGACATTTAGTAAATTTTGAACAAATCAATTTGAATTAAACAGAGAAGCCACATTTCTAAATAAAATGTTTAGAATGAAAATTTTAATCTAAGCTATGGATGAAAATGAAAATATAAGCTCATTAAGATCAGATGTTACTTGATAATATTGTTTAGATAATTTTAACACTCTTTATATGCTTAAAAAGGCTTATTACAGTCTAGTGTAAAGGTTTATTTTGCCACCAGTATACATGAATAGATCATAAGTTCTTAGAGGCAAACCCTAACATCTAAATGTCTACAAGCCCTGTGATAATACCCAGCACATAATAAGTACTTAATAACTATTTACTGCATCAATGGCTAAATAGAAATAATAAATAATCAAAAGGCATATACAGTTGATCTAAGTAAAATCATCTTTAGTAAACATCACTGGCTTTCTGAGACAAGTAAAGAAAGAAACAAAAAAAAAAAAGAGGTCAACAGAATTCTTAGCATAAACTAGAAGTCCAACAGTTTCCTATAAAATACGGAAATATTAGGATTGTTGTAAGATTCATAGTGGTAAGGATGTTTAGGAAGATGATATATATTAGTCATTACTACTAGGTATCAAAGAACACTTTCGAGAATCTGTAGTGAAGAAATCTCTTGGGTAACATTTCAAAGAAGTAGATTTTTCTAATTATATCCTAAAATATTTAAGAATACACCAAGAATCATATATATATATATATATATATATATATATGTGTATATATATATATATATGTATATATATATATATGTATATACATATATACACAATATATATATGTATACACACACACACACATATATATATATATATATATATATATATATATATATATATATATATATAAAATACACACACATATTTATATAAAACATCAAGTCTCAAATAAACTAAGGATATAATATAGGTAAATCATCCAGTAACCAAAAGTAGGTCAATTTTCTTGACATCCTCTGGTTTAGTCTCATGATAAAAGGAACACCTGAAATAGATGGGAAGATATTTTGTAGTTTCCTCATGTTGTGTGGATGAGTCTATACTAAGTGTATACCAGACTAAGAAAGAGAATGCTCGGTGTTGACTTCTGATGTAATTAAAGTCTATTCTCTGACTTCCCCCATCTTCCCAGTTGTCATCTTGTTCAACAACCCACAGAAACAAATATGCCAGAACTATAGAGTGAGGTGACTGGTTGCTATCTCCATAAGCAAAGGTCTGAAGAAGGTAAGAGAGAAGTCCTGAATACGGAGGATGCTAAGACTTTCAGATTACTGTCTGTTATATTTTCTCAAAATTTTAGTGGCTTAGGCACAAGGTAAAAGAGTAATTGCTATTTTGGTAGAGTAAATGCCGTCTATACACTGAAAATCATATAGGATTCTGGGCATCTCAACTTACAATGTAAGGATAATGAACCTCCAGGAAGCAGGATTAGCATGCAAAAACAAAAACAAAATCAAAACAGGGTGAAGGCTGGCCCTGTGGCCCACTAGTTAAAGGAACCAGATGTCATTTGGTCAACTGTGTGAGACCTGGCAACTTGAAAATCATGCTGGGTACATGTTCATGAGTGCCCAAAATTTGGACAGGATGGATAAATGGAGGACTAGAGATTGGGGTGTAATCATGCCCCGGGGGGGGGGAGTAGTTTCTCCCAGTCCCTCTTTATAGCTCTCTTTCTTTTTCCAGAAAGTGCACTTGACCTCCAGCAACTGAAACAAAAATGGAATGGAATGTGTTACAGAATAGAGATAAGAGAAGGTAAAGAATACTTTAACTGAATGTATAACAAGAAAATTAAAATCCACATTTTAGAAATTTCTGAGGATTAATAATAATAATACAGAATGAAATGATGTGGAAGATGGTCTGAGTAACTATGATAGAACATACAAGGGCACTCAGATGAAAATTATGACGTGGACACGAAAATTAATAAGACCTAAAATGGAGCTTTAATATATAACATAGTGTTTCTTTTTTAAAAAAAGAATTATTTTATTATTTAACTTTATTTATTTATTTATTTATTTAAATTTGATGAGAGAGAAAGAGAGAAACAAAATGAGAAAGCAAGCCGCCAGGTCCAAGACTTGAACTGTGCTCGGCCATGTGAGAGTCCAGCACCCTTAACTATCATGCCAAGTGCTGGTCCTCATAATTAGTATTTCTGAATAAGGAATTGAAACATGTGAAACAGAAACAGTAAATAAAGATATGGTAGAAGAAAACTAGATAGGTTGACTTGCACATGCAATTCGAGTGCCTTTACTAAATTTAAGATACAATAATAGGAGACTCAAAAAAGTCATATTAATAAGCTTTTGGATTACAAGAGAAAGTAATAAAAAATTTTAAAACTCAAGTATCCAAACAAGGAGAAAAATAGAAATGGCTATTCATAAAGGAAAAAAAAAAACTATATCTAGCTTGCTTCAGACATTGCTACTAAAATATTTTAAGACAATGACAAAATATCCAAAATATTTGAAGAAATAATATTGTGGCCTAGGAATTTTGTACCCAAATTTTCTTATACAAAAACATTAAAGGGTGGTTTCAGATCTACAGGGGTCAGAAAAACAGCAGTTATATAATCTTACCAAAAATTACTTGAAGTATTTCTCCAAATTAATTTCAAATAATTGGATTTAAAAACATTTTTTAAATGTTTAATTCCATTTGTTATTATTATTTTTAAAATTTGACCAGAGAGAGACAGAGAGAGAGAGAAAGAGAAAGCAAAGAAACAAGCTTCCAGGTCTGGGTCTCAAACCATGGTTGATCATGTGAGAATCCAATGCCTTTAACCACCATGCTATCTGCTGGCATTTTTTTTTTTCTTTTTAACATTTAAAAATAAATTTTAATTATTTAATTCCATTTGTTATTACTATTTTAAAAATTTGACTAAGAATTGAGATTTAAACACTTGAAGATTGGAGCATCATGGAACAGCGAATTTGAGAGTTTTTTTTTTCTTTTCTTTCTCTAGATTGAAATTTCAGGAACCACTTTAGATAATACACCAGTAGGATAATTTTGTATGCCAGTATTTTCTTTTCTTTTTCTTTTACTGCCATTGCTTCCCATCCCCAAGAAATATACTATTTCTCATAGCCTATTCTTTTTTTTTAAATTTTTTTTTTATGGAGAGGTTTTTGCTATAGGGCGTGTGTGCTTGCCAGACAGACAGAGAGAGACATAGAGACAGAAAGCGAGAAATCACCCCCCAGGGGGGATGGTCACGCCACAATCCCTTCTCCTCCATTCTCCTCTCAGGATCTTGGGAACACAGGCACACATGCCCATCGTGAGTTTTAAGCCACCGGGTCCGGGACTCGAACTGCTGTCAACTACATGGGAGTCCAGTGACATAGCCATTATGCTAACTGCTGGTCCCTCATATCCTATTCTTCACCTCAAAGTTTAGATGGAATCTTTTATTAGATCCAATGACCTAGGAAACTAACACTTGTGAGATGTCTGAAATATTACATTTATATGACTGAGATGTTATGCTTGGCACCTTCTGTTGATGATATGTTAAATAAATATATTATCTTTTTTTGTTTTACAATTTTTCTTCATTAATAAGAAAATTTTGACCAGATTTGTTTATTATTATTATTTTTTTTGAGACGTTTTTGCTATAGAGCGAGTGTGCTCGCCAGACAGACAGAGAGAGACATAGAGACAGAAAGCGAGAAATCACTCCCCAGGGGGGATGGTCACGCCACAATCCCTTCTCCTCCATTCTCCTCTTGGGATCTTGGGCACGCACACACACGTGCCCAGCGTGAGTTTCAAGCCACCGGGTCTGGGACGCAAACCGCGGTCAACTATGTGGGAGTCCAGCGACATAGCCATTACGCTAACTGCTGGTTCCCTGTTTGTCTTTTTTAAGAATTATTTTATTTAACTTATTATTTATTTATTTATTTATTTATATTTTTTATTTGACCAGAGAGGGACAGAGTGAGAGAAGGAGAGAGAGGAAAGTGAGAAAGCAAGCCACCACCTTTAGGACTCAAACCATGGTTGACCATGTAGGAGTTCAGCGCTCTTAACCACCATGCCACCTGCTGGCCCCTTGACCAGGTTTGTTTTATAAATTAGGAAATTTACTCAGGAAGATTAATTAATATTCTCAAGATCTTACATTTATTAATAATAATGAATAAATTTGTTTTTTTAAGAATTATTATATTTAACTTTATGTATGTATGTATGTATTTTAATTTTACCATGGAGGGACTGAGTGAGAGAGAGGGAGAGAAAGAGAGGGAAAGTGAGAAAGCCAACTGTCAGGTCCGGGACTTTAGCCATGGTCAGCCACGTGGTAGTCCAGTGTCCTTAACCACCATGCCACTTGCTGGCCCAGTAATAAATAAATTTGAATTTGTATCTTTTGGCTTCAAATCAGACACTTCTGCCACTACTCGTTTCATTTATGACTATTACATGGATTATCCGAAAATGGTACTTCATATAATATTTTCACTTTATTTCATCATTAGAGTTGAAAAAAGTAGCTTTTATGTCACTTCATATTTATTGCACAATGAGTTTAACCTATATTGTTTGACTTTCAAGTATATAATTTAAAAGTATTTTTATCTGAAAATTTTCTTTTCTCATTTCTCTTCTCGTCTCTTTTCATTTTTTCTTTTCTCTTCTTTCTTTTCTTCCTTTAATTTGCCAAAGGACATATACATTCACCAGAGAGAAACAGTGAGAAGGAAAGTGAGAAAGCACCCCCTATGGGGAATGACCACACCACAATCCCTTCTCCTCCATTTTTCCCTCTTGAGATTTTGAGTGTGCATGCATGCATGCCTGGTATGTTTTTCAAGCTTCCTGGGACTCAGACATTGTAGTTGGCCATGTGAGATCCAGCTGCCTTTTAACCACCAGACCACTGGCTGGCCTGAAAAATAACATTTCTAATTTTCAGTTGATATGATGGTAGATCTGAAACTGCTTTTTTGATATCTATTTTTTTTTAATTACTTTGAATTGGATGGTCAGCATTACATTTTTTGGAGAGAAATTTTAGGAACTTCAGTTTCAGTGACAGTGCAACTTTCCTTAAAAATAAACTTTGATAGAATTTCACAATTACAGAAAAATTGCTGGAATTGTACAAGGAACCCCTGTACATCATTAAACAAATTCCTCAATTCTTTATATTTTGCTCCATTTCCCTTATCAGTCTGTTTCTCTGTTTATACATACATGTGTATTTTCCTTGAAATAGCTGAGAATATATTAGAGACATTGCACCCTTTACCCTAAATACCTTACCATGCAATTCTTAGAAAACAATAACAAAATCCTCTACTTCTTTCATAAATTCAACTATGAAAATCAGAAAATTTAATATTGATAAAATGTTATTTAAATCTGCAATCTATATACTCCAGAGTTCACATACAAAACTGATCAACCCACTGTCCCATTAACTTTTTTTTTTTAGAGGGTTTGAAAACAAGCTCTGTGCTTTCACTGATTCTGCCTTATAGTGAATGTGTGATTATTTCATTATAAAATAATAATAAAAATAAAGTACACAATATATGTAATGTGTTTGAATCAGGCTGAAGCCATCCCCCTGGTCTATAGAAGTTGTCTTCTACAAAACTGGTTCTCAGTGATAAAGTGGTTGGAGACTGCTGCTGTATGGCTCAATCCCCTCCTGTGCTTATCTGAGAGTTAATTCAGTATCACACAGTGCATTTGGTTGTCAAATCCCTTCTTTTCTTTCTTTATTAAAAACTTGGACATCCAAAACACATTTCTTCTCATGGTTAGTGAAGTTAGGAGGCAGACCAATTGTTCATCCACCCTGTTGTCAGTTAGATTTAATCTGAGGGACTTTGCAAAGATTTTCTATTCCCACACCATCTTGCTGTCTCAGAAACTCAGGTTAGTTTGACCTCAGATCTGTTTTTGTGTTTGTTTCACTATGTTCCTCAAAATACTTAGCAATTCTGATGAACAGCAAAGTTTGGTATCACCGAGGTCAACCAACAGTTGAATTTGGAGAGGGAGAGAACCTGCTAAGGCTAGACAGAGAAGTAAAATTAGAGGAGAGAGACAGGACTGAGAGAAAGGATTAGGCATGAGAGAGGAATCAGAGGGATGATTTCAGAGGTAGAAGGCTTTCCAGCAGAAGCCAAGAATAGTCACTCAAGACTTCACCCTCCTGACCCAAGATCTCAAAGGACAGGCCAATCACAAGCATCTACATTTGAGCTCAGAGCAGCCCCTTTCAGGGACTAGGGCTATTGAAGATTTTCTGCCCAGACTTCACCCTCCCCCCAAAGATCTAATAAGGTCAGAGTAATCCTCAATTCCCACTGGATCTGCTGCACAAAGGGAGAAAAATGAACGAGCAGTAAGATTGCAGATCACCTCCTGCACACCTCTGAATGTTCAGATTTAACTCCAAAAATTAGGAAAAGATGTATAATCCATCAAATGACCAGAAACCACAGCTGAGACACAGGAAATATAAGAAGCCAAGAAGATATCTCTCCCCTAAGAGGAAAGAGTAACTGCTCAGACAATACAATGGAAGTTGTGGAAATGTCAGCTAAAGAATTTAAAATATCCATAGCGACAAACCTAACAGAGGTGTAAGAGAAAAGAGACAACAAACTCCAAAAGATGTAGGAAAAGAGGGAATCAGTTCCAGGAGATGAGGAAGTTCTTGCACAATTTGAAAGAGGAAATACACACCATAAAACAGAGTCAAATAGAATTGTTAGAGATGAAGGCTGTAATACAAGAAATAAAAATCTCCCTTGAATGTATTAAAAGCAGATTAGATCATACAGAAAGTAGAATCTCAGATGTAGAAGACAGAACCTCTGACCTAGAACAATTCACCAAAAAGACTGAGAAAATAACCAAAAAAAAAAAAAAAATTAGAATAATACACCTGAAATACTGGATACTAATAAACACCCTAACATTCAGATAATCAGTATTCCAGGAGAAGAAATTAAGGGCATTGATAATCTATTCCATGAAATCCTGGAAGAAAACTTTCCGAACCTAGAGAGGCATTCAAATATTCAGACCCAAGAAATACAAAGGACACCAAATAGGATCAACCCAAGAAGATCTTCTCTAAGGCACATCATGGCCAGATTGGCCAAAACCACAGACAGAGACAAAAATACAAATTGGCAAGAGACAAATGTCAAGTTATTTTCAAAGAATATCCTATCAGGCTAATGTCAAACCTATCACTGGAAACGATGAAAGCAAGGGAAGAATAGGAAAATATATTCAAAGTGTTTAGTGAAAACCAATTTCAACCAAGAATACTATACGCAGCAAGATTATCCTTCATATGAGAAGACAAAAACACTCTCAGATAAACAACACTTGAAAGAATTTACCAATGTTAGACCTGCTCTCCAAGAAGTGCTGAAGGGAGTGCTATACCAGGAAAACTAAAGTCAGACACTCAGAAATAAGAGTACAAAAAACAACCAAGAGAATGACCAACCTAATGGTAGAGACAAGTCTGGAAACATCAATAATAACATTGAATGTTAACTTCCAGAATTTAAATGGAAAGATCAGACCATAGTAATGCTGCAAATTCAAATGCAGAGAGATTAATCACATGAGACTGAACTGGTAAAATAGAATTTGATGACTTTTGACTAAAACATTATTGATTTTCTTCTATGTTTTGTTTTTCAGATTTAAGAATTTTTATCTTCTCTTAAACTGTTGATAGGTTCAGCTACCTACTGTTTGAACTGAATTCTAAACTTTTTCCTGGCTTTAAGCCTTAAACAAACTTCTCTTAACACTTTTTGATTTTAATCTATTAAAACTAAAACTGTTTTTCTTGATATTAAAAAAAATGCATTAATGGGACCAGCAGATGGCATAATGGTCGTGTCACTGGACTCCCATGTGGTGGGTTAAACTCATGCCAAATGCATGTGTGCATGCGTGCCCAAGATCCTAGAGGAGAATGGAGAAAAAGGGACTGTGGCATGGCCATCTCCCTTAGGGGCTGATTTCTCACTTTCTCTCTGTCTCTCTCTGTCCTTCTGGTTAGCACACATGCCCTATAGCAAAAACCTCTAAAAAATGCATTAATAAATACCTATTTAATGACTGCAGTAAGCTATATAGCCCCAGGTAGGTGCTACTTTATGATATGTTCGTTCATTCTACTCATTGAGGTTTATGCTTAAAGCCAGATGTGTGTGTGTGTATTTATTTATATGTGTGTGTGAAAAAAAAATATATATATAAACTGCACTTACTATTAAAACTAGATTAATTAAGATATTTTGTAAATCAATAAAATGTGAAGAAAAAAAAAGAATAGTCACCCAAGAGCACAGCTAGTAAGGAGAATTCTGGAAAGAGTAGGAAAAAAGACCCACTTAGCCTTTCATAGATTTTTTTAATTTATTACTATCTTTTAAAAATTTGGTACAGAGCATATGTACTCATCAGAGAGACAGAGATAGAAAGAGAGGGAAACTGAGCTACCAGGTATGGGACTTGAGTCATCTTCTCCAACTACCACACCACCTGCTGGCCTGTTACATAATTTGAAGATTCCTGAAAGCAAATTGTTTCTTGAACAATTATTACCTATTTTGCGAGAAAACATTTCTGTAACCACATTGATTTGAAGAACACAATTAATCCTGTTTCTCATAATCCTTAATATATTAATATATATTCATCATACATCTACAGAGGACAAAACATTTCCCGTTTGCCTGACCACACCCTGCTCTTTGGAGGAATGTCTGTTAACAAGTCCATTTCATTGTCTAAGTGACCTTAAAAGTTGCAGTAAATTCTGAAACTCAGAATTTGAAACTCTTTTTTTTTTTTTTTTAATTATTCTTTTGCCATGGAGCACGTATGTTCATCAGAGAGAGGGAAAGTGAGAAATCACACCTTGAGAGGATGGCCATGCCGCAATCCTTTCTCCTTCATTTTCCTCTTGGGATTTTGTACATGCATTCACATGTGCCTGGCATGATTTTTCTTTCATTTTTTAAGCATTTATGTATGTTTGTATGTATGTATTTGTTGTAATTTTCATGCTGCCGAGTCTAGGACTTGAACTGGGGTCAGCCATGTGGGAATTCAGCACCTTAACTAACATACCACCTGCTGGCCCCAACCTGGGATAATTTTTAAGCCACCAAGTCTGAGACTTGAACCATGGTCGGCCATATGGGAATCTAACACCTTTGTTATAACAACTCCCAGGTAAGTTGTTTTATTCCCCCCCTTGTTACAGTTTCTCCTCTAAGGTGCATGTACTCATGAGAGAGGGAGAGAGACAGTGAGAAGGAAAGTGAGAAATCATCCCCATGGGGGTATGGCCATTTGCAATCCTTTCTTGTCCATACTGCTCCTGGGATTTGCACATGCAACCACAATCACCTGATGTGATTTTCAAGCCACTGGGTCCAGGACCCAAACCATGACTGGTATATGGCAGTCCAGCACCTTAAACCACCACATCACCTGCTGGCCTTTTTAAAAAGACTTTCATAAGAGTGAAAGTATAAAGGAATGTGTTTTCTTAGTTTAGTATTACTAATGGGGACCGGCAGTTGGTTTAATGGCTATGTCACTGGATTCTCATGTAGTCGACCACAGTTTGAGTCCTGGACCTGGTGGCTTAAACTCACGCCAGGGGCGTGCCCGAGATCCCAAGAGGAGAATGGAGGAGAAGGGATTGTGGCGTGGCCATTCTCCCTGGTGGTGATGGTGGGGTGATTTCTCTCTTTCTGTCTCTCTGTCTCGCTCTGTCTTTCTGGCAAGCACATGCACCCTATAGCCAAAAGCTCTCAAAAAAAAAAAAAAAAAAAAAGGGATTACTCATGAGCAAAGGAGAGCTAATAGTACCAACTAAGTCACACAGAGTATAAAAGTGATGAACGGAACTAAACATGAACAGTACAAATGACTAACTTAGATCCATATAGATGACTGATAATAATGAAGGCAATGATTAGTCAAATTGAATAAAATCAACTCTGAGGCAAAAAGAGCATGATGTTGTGAGCTTTACTCCTAAAAGTTACCATTTTTTTCTTTTTTATGATTTTTTTAAAATTTTATCATTATTATTATTTTTAAATTTTGATACAGGGCACATACACTCACCAGAGAGAGACACAGAAAGAAAGAGAGAGGGAAAGTGAGAAAGCAAGTCTCCAGGTCCAGGACTCAAACAATAGGCAGCCGTGTGGGAGCCCAGTGCTTTAACTACCATGCCACCTGCTGGTCCCTCCTAAAGATTATTCTACTGGGAACCAGCAGTTAGCGTAATGGCTATGTTGCTGGACTCCCACGTAGTCGACCGCGGTTCGCGTCTCGGACCCGGTGGCTTACAACTCACGCCGGGCGCGTGTGCGTGCGTGCCCAAGATCCCGAGAGGAGAATGGAGGAGAAGGGATTGCGGCGTGACCATCCCCCCTGGGGGGTGATTTCTCGCTTTCTGTCTCTATGTCTCTCTCTGTCTGTCTGGCGAGCGCACGCGCCCTATAGCGAAAAAAACCTCTCAAAAAAAAAAAAAAAAAAAAAAAAAAGATTATTCTACTTAAACTGTCTTCATTAGAAGATAAACACTAATTTTAATTTTTAAAAACTTTGTATATTAAAAGCCTTTTTTATGTCTCTTTTGAGTTCTCATAATTTAAAATTTTCATCAAGTTAAAAAAAAAAAAAACAACAAAACAATGAAGTCTGAAAATACTAGTTAATTCAATGAAGATCTGGTCCATACAATTGTCTGCAAGGTTGACTATATGGGAAGGTTTCAGGTTCTGTCCAGAGACCTCCCTGAATATACCAGGCATGTGCGTGCCCATGATCTAGGGCTGGCTGAAACTGGGTTTGGACTGTGGCATCAAGACCCCGTTGGGTGCTATTTCTCTGTCTTCCTTTTTCCAGTCTCTCTTGTTCACAGAGAAATGAAATAAATAACCTTTTTTTAAAAAGAATTATTTATTTCGTTTCATTTCTTTACTTATTTTAAAGACCAGAGAGAGACAGACAGAGGGGAAGAGAGAAAGCAAGTTGCCAGGTCCAGGACTTGAACCACAATCAGCCATGTGGGAGTCCTGTGCCTTTAACCACTACACCACCTGCTGGCCCCATGAAATAAACAAACAAACAAACAAAAAAAGCCTAGCCTGCACTTGGAAGCAAACTGAACTATAGTGCAGGGAGTCACATGGCTGACTGGGTTCAAATCCCTAGGTTGGCCTGAAAACATACTGGGCACCTGGTACATGCCCATGATGTAAAAGAGCTGGAGGGCTGGAGAAAGGGATCGTGTCAATGTGAAACCCTGTCAAGGGTGCTTCTCTCTCTCCCTCTCTCTCTGTTTCAGATTTGCATGTATTCTCTATCATAAATAAAACAAACTTAAAAAAGAGAAACATTTAAACAACAACAAACACAGACATTGACACAATGTAACCACAATTCCCTCATTAATCAGTCAGCTATGCCAGGATTTATAATGAATACATGAAGACTGATCTGTGCTTATTAAGATTCTAATTCAACCAATTGGGCCCTTTTAGCTGTCTATTAAGGCCTCAGTCACAATAGACAACATGGTCAGAGGCTGTTTCCATGGCTTAGGCTCCCATGGCTATTATCAGATAACATCATGATTACAACTACATAATAAACGAGGTTCCTAAATGGGGCCTAAAGAATACTCTAAATGCGCAAATTTTATGATTTAAAAAAAAAAGGAGGTTACATTATCCTAAGTGGAGGGAGAAAAGGAGCGTTTGGTAATCCCTGGTCATCACAGATACAGTATGATAAATGTTTCTGACTTTACAATTCTTTTTTTTGGTTGGGCTTTCCACCTTTTCAGCATGATGCTGGAGTGCTGGATATACAGAACTCTTCCAACACACCTCCTGCTCCCATTAATTCCTTCTTGCTCCCAGTCATTTAATTTAGATTTTTATTTACCCTTCTTACAGCGAGACTACCCTAAACTAAGCAATCTAAGGCATTATCTTGGGTCCACAGATAAATTATTATCTGCAATTTTTTTTTGTCAAACCCACATATTGCTTCCTATGCTTTCTTTCTCCAGTTTTCATTTTCTAGCCCTTGGGCGTGGCTAGATTTTTGTACCACTTCACATATGTGTGTACGATCTCTCTAAATAAACAAGTTCGTAAGCTGGCTCACGGCCTCCATTTTCTACCCCCTGGTTGGCTGCCATAGTTTGAATGTGTCCCCATCAAAAATCCATATGATGAAATTTGGTCATGATGGAATTAGATGAAAACTTAATCAGACTATGGTATTAAGAAGTGGGCCTTGGGTGGCATAGTGGTTAAGATGCTGGACTTCCACATAGTCAACCGCAGTTCAAATCCTGGACCTGATGGGTTAAAACTCACACTGGGCACATGTGTGTGTGTGCCCAAAATCCTGGGAGAAGAATGAAGGAAAAGGGATTTCAGAGTGGCCGTCCCTCCTACGGGGGTAATTTCTCACTTTCTGTCTCTTTGTATCTGTGGTGAGTATACGTACCCTATACCAAAAGACTTCTCTCAAAATAAATAAATAAATAAAATAAAAAAGATGCAGGCCTTTGGAAATTGATTAGGATCAAGGTAGTTGGGTGTCACCCCATTATTAAATTCTGGGTGGATTTATAAGGAGAGAAGTAGATGGAGTGTGACAGACACACAGATATGTGTTCATTCTTCCTCTATCTCATGCCCTCCACCCTGTTATCCATCAGCAAGAATACCCTAACCAGACTTGATGCTGGACACATGCATTCATGCTTGGGGGTCCATTGATCTTAGACCTCCAAAATGGAGCTAAATAAATACCTACTCTAACTTTTCAGACTTAGGTATTTAGTTCTTAGCGACACAATGGACTAAACCATATGCTATCTCTCAACTAATTGATCCATCCTTTTAAGGAGACAACAGTTCTCTTTTATCCCTTTATTCAAGATAGAATGTGTGAATGTGCATGCAAAAGAGACAAGGGGAGAGAGAAAGATGAATTCTCCAACAGGTCTGCTCTTGATGTGGTCTCCTTCTTCCAGTCCTCAGCCCATTGGATCTGAGGTACTTTCATGGATGCTTGGTGTGTTTCAGGCTGACCAGGTTGGGGATTCATACTGGGTCTACCTTCAGTTTTTCTTGAGTAGTACATGGTCAATGTGCCCCAGAGTTGGAGCTGGCCCTCAGGGGATATATTTCTATAGGATCCATTAGCTTTATGAAGTGCTGGTATATGCTTGGAACCCACAGTGGATTTTCCATGCAGGAAGTTCTTTCTTCCGTGGGTCATTGACCATTAAAGAAAATTTTCAGCAGGCTCCATAGTGCAATGATTAGGGGCTATGCAGAGGAAGCTGGATCTTACAAGACTTACTAGGAGTCAAGTCCTGGCTCCTTTTTTATGCTGGACACATGCATTCATGCTTGAGGTCCTGATGGGATAGAGAATTGGTGGAAAAAAGATTGCAGAGTGTCCAGGCCTCGTTGAGGGGTGCTCTTTCTGTCTCTCTTGCACGCATACATAACCTCTAGTATTAAATAAGTAAGTACATTTTCTGGGACCTGAACTGAGTCCTCCACTTCTTTCAGGTAGATCTTGCTATGAACTGAATACTGACTGCATGGAGCTGTCTGATCTTTGTAGGGTGACAGAGATGTTCTCTATCTGTGCTATCCAACACTCCAGCTCCTAGCCACACGTGGCTATTGAGCATTTGAAATACATTTAGAACAACTGAGAAAGTGAACTGACAATTTTATTATTTTAATTCATTAAAATAATCGCATATAACTCACCACTACCATGTAATCATAGTGCAATGGAAGAGAGAATACTCGTTTTGCATTGTAAGAGTTATTTTTTGACTTTCTTACACTTAGCTCTTTCTTAGAATTGTAATAGCCAAACTTATCCCTCAGTCTAGAAAAAGCTGGCCTGCTCTCATAGGTCTGGATCTAGTTTTTGTTTTTCTGCAGGGTAGCTTTCTGTCACTGAGTCTGTACAGATCTTCCCTTTTCCACTGCATTAAGTGTACACTCCCCTGTACTTACTGCACACATACGCACCGTAATTTAGCTGCTTCGCGAAAGTATTTCCTTCATAATCAGAAGTAAAAAACCCTTCGAGGTCAGAAACTCAGTGTAACATTTCTTTTGCATTCCTCTTGGCAACATAGCATATGCTGGGCACCTGGTTGCTGCTCAATGCATATTTATTGCATGGATAAATAAAGTAGGTTACATTGGGGAGCAGGGTGACTGGGCAGATGGTGCCCGAATGACAAAAGCTTCACTTCTTCCTCCTAGAACAAATGGCATATTTTGATGATTTCCCCATAAGGTTCCAGAAAAGTGTCTGAGAACTAGAAACGGCAGTTAAGGAGCCTGAGGAGAGAGACAATTTTCTGGAAATTTGAGTGTGTGGTTTAGCAATGCTGTCTGTATAGGTTTCTCTGATTTCCTTCCAGTATAAAATACACCTAAGTAGACCAGAGCACTGGAGTGAAATTGTAAGCTTTCTCTCATGTGTGTAGAAAGCCACATGGTGGCTCCCACCACTAGTGATTTCAGATCTGTGCTGTAGTTCTGCTTTGACTCTGCAACTTCTCCAAATTGTTGGTGCTGTTATTTGTACATAGTTTCTGTTTAGAGCGTAAGTGCGAGGACCATAACTCCTGAACTTTCTAGAGCTGCGTGGGACAAGAAAAAATAACAAAGGAAATAATGGTAAACAGTACAATGCACAGCTAAGGATTTTAAATTATCCTGACAAAGAATTCCTGGATATCATGTGATATTCTTGTTAAGTTTGAAAAGACATATAATTTAAAAGTAACAGTGCAGTGTCACTAACATTTTTGAAAATAGTCAACAATGTCTAGAATTTGTTTATACATATGGCATGCATTTTAGATGTAACAGCCAGGAAAATCTCATTATTGCAGACTTCACTGGAAGATCTCTGAGGTCCCTTCCAGCTTTAAAATGCTGAATATAATTCAGAATTTATGATAATTTGAACTAGGCTAGGCTGAAATTTACTTTTGTATGATCTATGAAGCAAGGATTTGCTAATAATGTAAACAAGATTGCTTGAGGCTTTTAACCAAGCTGTTCTTAAAGTTTTTTTTAACACATTGTGTGATACAAGTGGGTCTAACTAATTTCAAATGATTCCCACCTATTTATTAAAGCATGCAATGAACGTCTGTTACTTAGACGTGCTTTTGTTAGCTGCTAAATTTACAGTGTGAATTTGAAAATAATACATCTGCATTTTTAAAAACCTACAGAGTATTTTTTTTCTTAATTCAGATTGGTTTATACAAGGTTATACAATATCAATGATGCTTTTCTGCAATTAGAAATGACTATTTCAAATACAATTGTTTATTTTAGTAGCTTAAGTTTTCTTTTTCTTTACTTCATGTGTTTTTATCATCTTCATTGATTTAAAATATATTTACTAGGCATTGATATTATTTTATTGCCAACCTAGGTGAGATTGGGCTTTTAGAGAAACCTAATTATTCGCTGAGGAGTAATGAAAAATCCAGAGCTTTTTATTAATAAATTTGACTGTAATTTTGATAACCGTTACAGTTATTCAAGACTAGAGTGGATTAATATAGAAACTGTAGAATTAGGTTGATTCCTATAAAGTCTTAATTTTCCTCTTCAGCATGTTGTCACCATGATTTTTTTTGTTGTGGTTAAAATAGTTCTCAGGACCAACAGATGGCATAATGGTTTCATTGCTGGACTCCACCTAGTTGACCATGGTTCGAGTCCTGGACCTAACAGCTTAAAACTCAGGCCAGGTATGTATGTTCATGTGCCCAAAATCCTGAGAAGAGAATGGAGGAGAAGGGATTGCGGTGTGGCCATTACTCCTAGGAGGTGATTTCTCATTTTCTGTCTCTCTAACGACTGCATGTACCCTATAGAAAAAATCTCTCTGGAAAAAAACCAACAACAACAGTTCTCTGTGTACATAAAGACTAAGAAATAGTCTGTACTATATTGTGGAAATGAGATTTAATAGGCAACAAGGATCTTAAAGATGGTATAAAATCTTATATATGGTTTAGATTGATAATTTGAAAATCATTGAATTTATTATTTAAAAAATTTATTTAACTTAAATTGATCAGAGAGGAATAGAGCAAGGGAGGGAGGGAGGGAGGGAGGGGGAGAGAGAGAGAGAGAGAGAGAGAGAGAGAGAGAGAGAGAGAGAGAGAGAGAAAGCGAGAAAGCAAGCCACCAGGTCCAGGACGCAAATTGCGGTTGACCACAGGAGAGTCTGGTGCCCTTAACCACCAAGCCACCTGCTGGCCCCGAAAATCATGGAATTTAAAACACAATGTAGGAAATATTCAGTATCATTTTCTATAAGTCTACAAAGTTAAAACGTGAAGTCCTTTATTTCTACCAGGAGTTAGAAGATGTTTATAATTTCTCTCCACAGGTGGACTTTTAACACCATATGCCCACACACCCCCCACCCCCACACCCCTGGGGAGAGCTGCATGGGAAGGCCTGGGGCTTGGATCCTGAGTTCACTGGGACATGCTAGGTGCCTCCAGGTACACCCATGTCCTGACTGACTGGAAGGCCAGGGAAAGGGTCACAGCATGGTGACAGCCTGTTAGGGTTTCTCTTTCTCTCTCCTTGTATTTCCAAATTAATAAACTTAGAAAATGACAATAAAAAAAGATTCACTAAAGTATGTAAGACTAAAGTTGGTCATGGAATTAAATTGACTTAATGGATTTGCTCTAAATAATAACCTTCCAATAAATATTTATCACTATTTCTATGATGATAAAATACTTATTTTCATAAACAATCAGAGTATTAAAATTCAAAGTTGGAGCTCAAAATATTCACCCACCAAAATGGTGATGTAAAAGCAGCAGGGTCAAAATAGTGTGTGCTTTTCCCAAGTCTATACTTTTCATTCAAAAATCTTCTATTAATGAAATGAATTTTATAATGATAACATTTGTCCTGTCTACCAACTCTTAGGGTTTTTGTGGAGAGCAAATGAGATGATAATGATAAAAGTGCTTTGTTAAATTAAAAACCTTATTTAATAGTACTTCTTATTTTTAAAAAATTATTTTGTTTACCTTTATGTATTTATTTATTTTAATTTGACCAGAGAGGGACAGAGTGAGAAAGAGAGAGAGAGAGAGGGAAAGTGAGAAAGCAAAAAAACAGGCCACCAAGTCCAGGGCTTGAGCCACAGTCGGCCATGTGGGAGTATAGTGCCCTTAATCACCATGTCACCTGCCAACCCCAGTACTTATTATTTTGAATTGCCTGTTAGAGATTCTTCATTAATTGAATGATTGGTACAAACAAAACTTACAGCATTTTCCCAAAATGTTAAATTATCTGTGACGTCTCAGCTATGCCAATGCCATCATAATTCTAATACTTCTTTAGGATTCAACACTTCAGTACTCAGACTTCCTTTAGACTACTTCTCCATATGATCACAGAAGACAAACAGAATCTGCATATCACCCGGACTATAGATGTGACAACCAAATTGATGTCATACCTCCATTGCTGCTTGGTTATGACTTGATCTCACTTTATATAATAGATACCTTTTTAGAAATTTTCAGAAATTGACTTTTTTCTTTGACAAATGAAATTCTACTCTATCTACAATAAAGAGATTTTAAGAAGTTCTTTGAAATTTTGAATATAGAGTGAACAAATCTTTGTCACTCTAGATTTTCTGTATACTATGCCATTAAAACTTGACATGCAAATATTGTTTTCCTTTTTCAAAGAAATTCTTGTAAAGGGTAGGCCAAATGTAGTTCATTGAAGATTTGCTTCTCTGGAAAAGCTAACAATTCAATGACCCATTGAATTAGTGTCATTGTGGTTATGTGGTTTGGTTTTCTGCTTTATATTAAACCAAAAAGCTTTAAATAAATGAGTGTGATTAATTGAAAGTTTTAAGCCATAGTAAAGCAAGGACAGTGGAGAAGGAACAAAAAGTTATCCTGTACTTTATATTTGAAGCAGTGCAGATGACATTTAAGATAGAATTTTAAGGAGCAACTAAATTATTGTGACCATAACTTGGCTGTGTGAGCAATTTTATTTCAGTAGGACAGGGAACGAAATAATAGAACTCAGTACAACAAATTCTCTTGCCCAGGACAACTGTTAAAAATATTCAAATTCAATGCTTGTAAAAGAGGCGTATTCCATCTTTTTAAAATAACAAAACTTATAAACATGGTAATCAATATTACTAAAATTATGCATTAGTGTCATCTTAAGCATTTTCTTTCTTGTGGGAGCATTTTTCTTACACAAAGATTTTCGTTGGATGATTTTATGACTTCTTAAATATTCTTTTAACATGTCTAAGAATCAGTGAATCCACACTCATGTGATTGTCGTCAACCTAAATGACATGGTCACAGTTCAGCCTTTTAGGTTAATCATTCATGTATGCTTTCCTATCTGAAATTAAAAATGGGTAGACCCATGCTTTGAGTATTTCTGTCTGTTTAGTAAACCAGAAATCAAGTCAATATGTTGAAAATATTGTAATATATCATAATGTAATTCTTTAAATTTTTAACAAAATCTTAGACTGTCAATAAGTGAGGATATAATTCAAAAAATATGAAGGCATATAGACTAACGGGCCAAGCCACCTAGCTTACAGCTTTTAAAAAATGAAACTGGGAATTTCCATGTTTCCCCAGAAAAAAAAATGGAAAAAGAAGCAAAAAGGAAAGAATTAGAGTAAAAATGTCATATAACTCACCCAAAGCTGATCTGGACCAAGTGGTATCTGAGTGGTACAAGTAGCACCTTGATCCTTAATACCTAGATGAGGTATGGAAAGAAACAAATTCACTAATGACATTAATGTCTGAGCTGGTCTTAAGAGATAAGATACATTAGCATCTTGAGTCACAATGTTATTTCCAAAGTATAGAATTCAAGTGGATAGTTGTGATAAAGTTTAGCTCAGTCCCAGCAAAATACATAAATTTTTAATAAAATGGTTGAAGTTTTCATGACTAAGAATTATGCCTGAATATGTTTTTTAAATTAAGTGGTAAATCCTTCTATGTTAATGACTATATGATAAGACTTCAAAAAGTTTGTTTAAAATTGAATTGAAGTACAACTTTATTTTGGGACAAAAAAATCGAATCCTTGCATAGGTTCTATATAATATACATTTCCATGGTCTTTTTGAAGACTCCACATATCTTAGCTAGTCCTTGTCAGCTAGATATTATAAAATAAACTTTTATTTGTTTATTTATTTATTTATTTATTTATTTATTTATTTATTTATTTAAATAATTATTAAATTAAATTAAATTATGTATTTCTAATTTGACCAGAGAGGGACAAAGTGAGAGAGAGAGAGAGAAAGAGAGAGAGAGATAGGGAGGGAAAGTGAGAAAGCAAGCCATCAGGTCCAGGACTTGAAATTTAGTCAGCTACGTGGGAGACTAGCACCCTTAACCACCATGCCACCTACCAGCCCCTTGTTTGTTTATTATTAAGAAGAATCAAGTATTGGAGTGGGCAGGTGTTATGGAGTTAAGGCACTAGACTCCCACACGGTAGACTGTGGTTTGGGTCCTGGACCTGGTACCTTAAAAATCACACTGGGCACTTGTGTGTGTGTGCCCAAAATCTCAAGAGGAGAATGGCAGAGAAGAGATTACAGTGTGGCCATCCCCTCACCCCTGGGGAATGATTCCTCACTCTTCTTCTCTCTGTCTCTCTTCCTGCAAGTGCACAAGCCCTATGACAAAAACCTAAAAAAAAAGAAAAAGTATCTAAATGTACAATTTAAATGTAATTTATCTTTGGAAATATTTTTGTGTAATTATGATCTCAAATAAGAAGAAAAAATTTACTATCAGATCACACATCCTGGTTGTAGATGAAAAAATTTGGAGATTTTTATCCACAGCCTAATACCATAATATTTCAATGTTGTATTTTCATTAATTAGTGACATATTTTATACCCCTTCAAATATTAATTGAACTATAATCTACAAAGTCTTGAGCTATCATTTTCTAGTTGTAAACAAGGTATATTTAAAGCCCAAGTACATCTAAAGAAGGTAGGTGGGATTAAAAACATTTGCTTCACTTCAGTCTTCACTGACATCTTTTCTCCCACTTCCTTAAGGCCTTCCTTGCTAGCTTCTCTATGCCACTTAGTCCACAGGACTAGCAAAACCAAATCCTGAGATGATTGTCTGTCTGCCCCTTTGCTATTGTTCTTATTTAGGCTCTTCTTATTCCTCAAGTGAATCAACAAACTTTCTCCTTTCTTGGCTTGGCCCTGTCATGCAGGTTAATTCCTGTGCATAGGAACTGCATCTTACACGGCCAACTGCAGTTTGAATCCCAGCCCCAGTAACTCAAAAAGCACATTGCATGTACGTGTGTGCTCCAAATCCCATTGCTCTAAGTCCCGATGGGATGGAGAAATGTAGAAAGAGGACTGCAGTGTGGCCATACCCCATCGGGAGTGCTTTTTCTCTCTTTCTCCTTCTCTCTGGCAAGTGCATAGGCCCATCTGGCATAAACAAACAAACAAACAAAAACAACTCCCTGCTTTCTGCTTTCAGTCTTGCTTCCATTCCGCAATCTATGTTCCATCTTGCTGCCCAACGATGTGTATGTGTGCGAGTGCGTGCGTGTGTGTGTTTCTGTAGTTTTTGCTATAGAGCATGTGCAATCACCTGAGAGATTCAGAGAAAAAGGGAGAGAAAGAGAGAAAGAAAGGAAAAGTGAGCAATCACCTGCTGAAGGGTTGGACACACTGCAATCCCTTAATCTGTCTCCTCTCTGGATTTGGGGCATAGGCATACACATTACTGCTGGGTTTGGGACTCAAACCATGCAGCCAGCAATGTGGGATATAATGCTTTAACCTTCATGTCACCTGCTGGCCCATTTTCAGACTACCTAAAAAATATTTTTTTTTGGAGGGGTTTCTGTTATAGGGCGCATGCACTCACCAGAAAGACAGAGAGAGACAGAGACAGAAAGCAAGAAATAACCTCCCAGAAGGGATGCTCATGTCGCAATCCCTTCTCCTCCATTCTCCTCTTGGGATCTTGGGCACACAAGCACATGCGCCCAGCGTGAGTTTAAGCCACCGGGCCTGGGACTCAAACTGCGGTCAACTACATGGAAGTCCAGGGACATAGTCATTATGCCAACTGCTGGTCCCAATATGACCTAAATTTTTTTTAAAAACAATTATTTAATTTTATTTATTTATTCATTTATTTATTTTCATTTTACCAGAGAGACACAGAGAGAGGGAAAGTGAGAAAGCAAGCCACCAGGTTCAGGACTTGAACTGTGGTCATCCATGTGGGAATGTCCAGCACCTTAACCACCATGCCACCTACTTGTCCCAAGACTACCTAAAATTTTAATCTGACTCATTACTCCCTCTTTAAAATATGTCAATGCTGCTCTCAGGCAAATGATAACCTCTGGCAGACTCACCTACTATTACTGTATGCCTCATGATGAATACTCTAGATGTACCAAGTTCCATGTCCTTCCTTTGTGCTGCCACACCACCCTTGTTATGCACACCCCTACAATATTATGGCACTTGAGAAACAGGGACTGCAGTCTTTCCAAAGCTCCTTTCTTTTGTTTTTAAAAGAAATATTCTATTTAATTATGGGACTGGCGGGTGCATGGTGGTTAAGGGCACTGGACTCCTACATGACCAACTTTGGTTCAAGTCCTGGACCTAGAGGCTTGCTTTTTACTTTCTCTCTCTCTTTCTGTCCCTCTCTGGTCAAATTAAACCAAATAAATAAATAAAGTTTTTTTTTTAAAGAATTTTTTTTTTTTAGTTTTATTCATAATCATCATCGTTATTATTTATTTTCACCAAAGAGAGACAGAAAAAGAAGGAAAGCGAGAAAGCAAGTTTCTAGGTCTGGGACTTGAACCGTGGTTGGGCATGTGGAAGTCCAGTGCCTTAATCACTATGCCACTTGTCAGACCTGCCAAAGCTTCTTTCAAGATCTTTTGAAAAAGAAAACTAGGTCTGTAGTGTTTCCTAAACCCCTCTGGGGGAAATTCTTTAAGAAGGAAGAAAAAGCAGTATTTATGAGCACCTGTCCATTTCTGTACATGATCTTACCTAAGTTCTCACAGTAACAATATGACACAGTTATAATTTACATTTTCTTTTCTTTTTTTTTTTTTTTTTTTTTTGGGAGAGGTTTTACGCTATAGGGCGCGTGCGCTCGCCAGACAGACAGAGAGACATAGAGACAGAAAGCGAGAAATCACCCCCCAGGGGGAATGGTTACGCCGCAATCCCTTCTCCTCCATTCTCCTCTTGGGATCTTGGGCACACACTCACACGAGCCTGGCGTGAGTTGTAAGCCACCGGGTCCGAGAGGCGAACCGCGGTCGACTACGTGGGAGTCCAGTGACATAGTCATTATGCTAACTGCTGGTTCCCTATAATTTACATTTTCTAATAAAAATATTAGAACTCAGGCAGTTTTAACTACACCTTCAATGAATACCTGTGGTTAAAAAGTAGATCCTAGAATCAACCATTGGACTCCAAGGACCAATGTCTTTGCGCTGTACGATACTCCGGTTCTAGAGCTGTGTTCAGGGCCAGGATAGTTCACTGCCAGTGTGCAGACCAGCTTAGAATAGTGCCCTGTGACTCAGCCACGGCAGAGAATAGATTTTGGTCTTGGAGAATTATCATGCTAACTTATCGTCATCCCCCCGAAGACCACAATGGACCAATAATAACCACTCTTGACTCTAGGTACTTTGTTTCTGCAGGTCGACCATTTCTCAGCAGAGACCCTCTACATGAAACTTGGGCCAGATTCTGCTTGGATCCGTGTTCACAGGCCAATCCATTCTATGTAATTGGCTCCCAAATCACAAGTCAACCACATAGCATAGCAAATGATAGTAAGCAGTTCAAATCCCAGGATCCAGAGAACACATGTTCAATATAGTAGAAAGCTGTTCTTTTATACAATGTATCTATCTTCAAAACTTTATCCAGAGTATCTGGCTAAGGAGTCTGGGAATAGTAGATTCCATTTATAACACTAAGGAGGCCATATTTTTTATTGAGAGTAGACATTAACACTCTGATGTGAAGTTGGCAAGGTGGCAAAAATAAGATTAGAAGGACAGAGAAAAAGCATTATGTCAACTCCTATGCAAAATGTGCTTCAAAGAGAAAAAAGTTCCCCAAAGGCTATATCTCTGTCATAGAAAACTACCAGGTTGTGAAAGAATAAACATTGGTAAAAATCATAGCTAGCAAGGAAACTGTCATCAAAAAATGTCTATACAAAAACCAAAACCAAAACCAAAACCAAAACCAAAAAAAAACGCCTTGTGCTCTAGTCTCTAGAGGAGAATTTCCAACCAAAGTCCCTGATTGATTGGTGGTCACATAGTCAATACTTTCACTAATTTGGCCTTCATTTTCCCTTTTCCACATCTTTTCCTTTGTTTCTTCCTCTTCTTCTTCTTCTTCTTCTTTTTTTTTTTTTTTTTTTTTTTTGGAAAGGTTTTTGCTATAGGGTGTGCACGCTCACCAGAAAGACAGAGACAAAGCAAGAAATCACCCCCCCAGAGGGGGTGGCCATGCCGCAATCCCTTCTCCTCCATTCTCCTCTTGGGATCTTGGGCACGCACGCACATGCTCCTGGTGTGAGTTTAAGTCACCGGGTCTGGGACCTGAACCATGGTTGACTACATGGGAGTCAGCAGCAACATAGCCATTACACTAACTGCTGGTCCTGGTTTCTTTATTTTTAACACTCCTCTATAATTATTTGTATTAAAAAACTCACAAAATTTGTAGAGAATATTTTGGTTCAAACACTGACATGTAATTTGAGAATTTAAACATTCTTCAGGCAATGGTACTGTTATATGTGTGTTAAAATTGTCACACCATTAGGTCTCCCAGAAAATCCTTGCATTTCACATTGGTTAACATGTTAAGCTAAATAACCAGCCAGAAACAATTAATTCAGTTAGACTTTTTGTAGGTCTAGAGTAAGTCTTAATTTTGCTAATCTAACTTACTTTTGTATATTCAACCTTCCTAAAAGCAGGCAACTCTTAATTTAATGTTAATGGTAAAAACAAAACAGTATGTAGATCCTACATTTTACAATTTGTGTGACTGGGAAGGACCTAAGTTTTTACTGTCTGAAAGAAAAATGTATTTATTATGTCTGTCTACTTGCACAGAATAAGAATTTATATTGGGAGAAAAAGGATAGTAATTATTCTTTCACTCACTACCTCTGTAGAAAGAAGTAGGCAGGTGAAATCATCTACCAGGTGTGCTGACCAATTTGTTATTCCATGCCTATATACATAATGATACTGAAAAAAAGTACCAAGGTCAATATGGCTACACTTCCCATATTTATACAAATTACTTTGAAATATTTTTTCTTCTCACATGACTTCAGATTCTCTTCCTTTAAACAGGAATTAATAACTACAAAAATTAAGTCACATATTTTGAATAGCTACAGGTATTTGTGAGGACAGGTATATGAAGAGTGGGAAAATGTCTGAAGTTGATATTTTATAATACTCAATGAAATAATTTAAATATATATATATCTATATATATATATATATATATATATATATATATATATATATATAGTGTAAACATTCATATTAGCAGAATATTTCCACCTGTGTTACATGGATATTGAGTTCTTTATTGACATTTATGTGCAGAGAACTAAGAAAAGTTTCCTGTAACTGGTGAACTATGTTGACATTAGGCTTTTTCTTTAAGTAGTTATGTTACAGGAGGGAGGTGGGGGAAGAAGGTGGAAGATGGTCAATCATAAATCCAAATTACATGATAAAAAGCAAGTTTGATTGTCTATTAAGATAGCATTCATATTGTTTGCGATAGAAATGTACAATGATCGAATATAAATAATCTAATCATAAAATAAAATAAAGATAGCATTAATTCCTTTGTAAGTAAAATTATATGAATTTTCAGATGAAAAAAATGATTTAAATAACTTAAGTCCAATTTACTATCAAAATTTGGTTACATTTAATAAAATAATATTTTATGAACCAGTCACACAGAC
This sequence comes from Tupaia tana, assembly GCA_026018925.1. Classification (NCBI taxonomy): domain Eukaryota; kingdom Metazoa; phylum Chordata; class Mammalia; order Scandentia; family Tupaiidae; genus Tupaia; species Tupaia tana. The sequence goes on from JAKSZU010000006.1 coordinate 125,164,347, forward strand.
TTCCGATGTCCATTTCCTCTAGAAAATACCAGCTCTTACTGAAAAAAATTAGTTTTAAAATCTTCCTTACAAAATGTATGATAAAAAAGTCAGCAGAATAATGGGATAAATGATTCGATAACTATGAATATATAGAGATATTTCATTACAGGTAGAGGCAGCTTGTGGGGGTTTTAAACACAGAGATATTAGAAGTCTACGACAGAATTTTTGTATTTAGAGACGTGTTTGTTTTATGTGTGTGTGTGTGTATTTTTTTTTCTTATGATGGGAATAGGAGGAAAGTACTCAATAGACTAGGACCTCTAATATGAAATTTACCAGCAGTGTAAATAACTATTCCCAGAACAACTTTAGATCTAGAATTTAATGTCATATCATAAGGGCTTCTCCTTTACTTTTGTAGGCATGTTATTATTTCCCCATATGTTGAACTTTCATATAGTCAGTTTCTTTTAGGGGGAATGAGGCTACACTGTGTTATTTATATGTCAGAGGGAGATGGATGCATTTCAGTGATTTTATGGAATAGACATATAATCACTCTTGTCATATATTTTAGTGCTCTGTTAAAAGAAGATCAATTTTGTTATTTGTACTATAGGTAAGTACATTATTTTAAAAACCGTAGCATCATGAGTGACTACTTACTATTCTGGTTATCTAAATTAGTTAAAAAGTGTATTATTATATATATAGGTATTTAGCTATTTGACTTTCTTTGCTGAACATACATGAAGTCGATTTTTAATAAGATGACTTTAGGTTAATTTTTTTCATTAGGCTATTGTTACCCTTGTCCTGAGTTTTATTAGTAGACTATAAATATGAAGACTTGAATGAATTTGAATCAAGTTTCACTATATTTTTTTGTTAAAGGGATAGTTAAAAATGGAAAGAGAATAAATATGCAACAGTGTTAAGTCACATTTTGCTTTTAACTTGAAATATAGATTTTTTTACATTTATTTAATTTTCTCTAATTATTTATTTAAGGTGGCGTTTTTTTTCTTTCATTTATTTATTTTTACATTTTTCCACATTTACTTTACATAGCAAAAAATTTTAGCTCATACTCCATAATTCTTGACAGTTTACAAACAACTTTCAAAATTTCAAAATACTGAATTTTACAGATAATTTAATTCTGGTTGGGGGGAAATGGTATCTGGAATGTTTGCCTCAATGTTTTAATACATGAGACCCTTCACCTTCTCTGTTATGTATAAATTCTAAATGTGGTTGTTACCAATTTTGTGAAAGACAAACAAAAGTTGCATTAATCAATGATTTTTTTGTCAAGTTGTGCTATAAAATATTATTGTATTTTTTAAAGAATTATTTTATTGGGACCAGCAGTTAGTGTAATGGCTGTGTCGCTGGACTCCCATGTAGTTGACTGCGGTTCGAGTCCCGGACCCGGTGGCTTAAACTCACGCTGGGCGCATGTGCATATGTGTCCAAGATCCCGAGAGGAGAATGGAGGAGAAGGGATTGTGGCGTGGTCATCCCCCCAAGGGGTGATTTCTCGCTTTTTGTCTCTCTGTCTCTCTGACAAGCACACATGCCCTATAGCAAAAACCTCTCTAAGAAAAACAAAGAATTATTTTATTTAACTTTATTTATTTATTTATTTATTTATTTATTTTTTTTGGAGAGGTTTTTGCTAAAGGGCGCGTGCGCTCTCCAGACAGACAGAGAGACACAGAGATAGAAAGCGAGAAATCACCCCCCCAGAAGGGATGGCAACACCGCAATCCCTTCTCCTCCATTCTCCTCTCAGGATCTTGGGCATGCACGCACAAGCGCCCGGTGTGAGTTTAAGCCACCAGGTCTGGGACTCGAACCGCGGTCTACTACGTGGGAATCCAGCTACATAGCCATTATGCTAACTGCTGGTCCCTTTATTTATTTATTTATTTATTTATTTAAATTTGCTCAGAAAGGGGGGACAGAATGAGACACACACACACACACACACACACACACACTTACATTTTTAGCTATTTAGCTTAATATCTAAAGATGAGCTGGCCCTTTAGTATCGTGGTTAAGCACTGTGCGTTGGAAATCAGATTCCATATGGCTGACCACCATAGAATCCTGGCCTAGGCAGCTTGAAAAACGCTGTGGACTGGTGTGTCTGTATGCATCTTCCAAATCCTGATCGATAGAGGATTGGAGAAAAGGTTTTGTTGCATGACCACTCCCTACTGGGAAGTGCTTTCTCTTTCTCTCTGTCTCTTTCTCTCTGGTGAATGCACCTACCACCTGCAATTAAAAATAAATAAACACATGATTGTTAAGGCCCTGGACACACCCACATGGTTAACCATGTTTCGAGTTCTGGACCTGGTGGCTTGCTTTCTCACTTTCCATCTCACTCTCTCTCTGGTCAAATTAAAATAAATGAATGAATAAATCAAATTAAATAAATACATCTTAAAAATAAATAAATACATACATAAATACATAAAGAATCAGCTCAGCTAATCAGCGGCCTCCCCAAGCAGGTTATGAAAACTGAGGTCAGGCTAATGTGCCTGGGCGGGAATACATCCAAAGTAAAGATTCGAAGTAGCACAGAGTGAGAATAAACTGAAAGAGACAGTTGATATTAGGAGAAAACACTTGTGAGGCGTATGACTGTGTCAAGTACAATAGAGTACTATGAAAAAAAAAGTTATGTAATTCTCACTTTTAAAGTAGCTACAGCTAACATTCAGAAACATCCTTTTTTCAAGCTCTGTAAGGGCTTTTCGATGATGTCTTTTGAGTCTGTATTTACACGAGGTACAGCTCTATCCTTAGTTAATTTTTTTTGCTTAAGTTTGCTTGAATGTGTCTCTACTTCATGTAACCAAATTAAACTTTCCTGAAACAAAGAGAAATTCAAGCTTAAATAATCCAAGAAATACATATTTTAGGAGCTTTTTGAATACTTTTTTTTAGGAGAGGTTTTTGCTAGGGCACGTGTGCTCATTGGAGAGACAAAGAGAGATAGAAAGCGATAAATCACTCCCCTGTGGGGATGGCCACACCACAATCCCTTCTCCTCCATTCTCTTCCCAGGGTCTTGGGCATGCATGAATATGTGCCTGGTGTGAGTTTAAGCCGCCAGGTCTGGGATTCAAACCATAGTCATCTATGTTGTAGTCCAGCGACATAATCATTATGCCATCTGCTGGTCCCAAATACATTTTTTAAAAGAATTGTTTAATTTTATGTAATATTATTATTATTTAAGAAATTATTTATTTAATTTTTAAAATTATTATTATTATTTAAATTTGCTATAGGGCATGTGAACTCATGAGAGAGAGAGAGAGAGAGAGAGAGAGAGAGAGAGAGAGAGTGAGAAAGCAAGCTGCTGGGTCTGGGACTCAAGCTATGGTTGGCCATGTTGGAGTCTAGTACCCCAACCTCCAAACTACTTGCTGGCCTTTATTATAAATTTTTAATTTGGCTAGAGAGAGACAGAGAGAAAGAAAGAGGGAAAGTGAGAAAGCAAGCCACCAGGTCCAGAACTCAAACTGTGATCAGCCATGTGTGAGTCCTGCACCTTAACCACCATGCACCTGCCAGCCTCCATAAATTAAAAAAAAAAATAGTTAATTATCTGAGTTTCACAAATAAGAAATTATGTACAGGTGTTTTTTGGTGAATCTAGAAAGCTGGCTTTAAGACTTAAGTCATCAATAAACTTTTTCTGTAGAAGGCCAGGTAGTAAGTATTTGGGGCAGGCAATATAGTTTGTGACAACTACGCAACTCTGTTGTTGTACTGTGAAAGCCACAGCCAATCCTTAAATGAAAGGTGTGGTTATGGCTCTTTTAAAATAAAACTTTCTATAGAGACACTGGAATGAATTTCGTATAATTTTCATATGTCACAAAATATTACATTTGATTTTTTTCAACCATGAAAAATGTAAAAATCTATTTAGTTCAAACAAAAACATATGGCAGGTTTCATTTAATCCATACACCATAGTGTTACAGTTTTAACAGCATTGTCTGGTCTGGTCTCATAGCCCAGTGGTTAAGAAAGCCGGATCCTGAGACCAGCAGTTAGCGTAATGGCTATGTCGCTGGACTCCCACGTAGTCGACCATGATTCGAGTCCCGAACCTGGTGGGTTAAACTCACGCCGGGCGCATGTACGTACATGCCCAAGATCCCGAGAGGAGAATGGATGAAAAGGGATTGCGGCGTGGCCATCCCCCCCTGGGGAGGTGATTTCTCGCTTTCTGTCTCTCTGTCTGTCTGTCTGGCAAGCGCACGCACCCTATAGCAGAAACCTCTCAAAAAAAAAAAAAAAAAAAAAAAAGCCAGATCCTACATGGTTGACTAATGGCTCTAGGCCAGGTTCAGGGGCTAGAACATGCCAGATGCATGTGTATGAATGCTGAAAATCCTGACAGTATGGAGAAATGGAGGAAAAGGGATTGTGGTAGGACCATGTCCTATTGGAGAGTCCTTTTTCCCTCTCTCTATCTCTCTGTTTCTCTCTAGCAAACACATGTACCTTCTGGCAATTTGAAGTAAAATGAAAGTTTGAGTCTAGGATTCAAAATTTCCCTGTTCGGCGCTCTCTTCACAACTACTTGGTCATCTGGAAAGTCATGATGCATTTTTGCATAGGAAAATATATCAGGACTTTCCAGACAACATAATATAAGGCACTGGGCAGGTGGCATTTTTTTCTGGCCCTCAGTTTCCTCTTTTACAATGAGATGATTAGATAAACGGCTTAGAGACCCATATACCTCTGCGCTCTAAACATCTTTTACATTTTAATTACATTTTTATATTTTTACAAGTTAATTTATTTGATATTTTAAAATTTATTTCTCCCATACTGTGTCAATTCTATGAAAAATTGTACTAGCCATTATTAAGTAAATGAATACTGATATGAATATGAACAAATTATACCAAGCCAAAATATTTTCTAAGCACGACAGTTGTTTATACTATATTGTACAGCAGAACCTGACTTCCGCCTTCATTGTGTCTAGGTTTAAGCGTTGACCTCTGACTCCTATTTATTATTTGTAGTCTGCATGGAAGGATTGAAAAACTGATATTTTGGGGGGTAGGGCTGGAGAGTTATACTTGTTTAATTCCTATGTTTATTCAGATGCTCATAGTGGGTACCAGAAAACAGAAAATAGCTAAGATTTACCGACTTCCCTCAGTTTTTTTGAAGAGAGAAAGACAAAGAGAATTTTCTCTTGTCATAAGGTTGAGTTGAATGCTAAAGACAGAAAGATACTTAATATTTCCCAAACTCTCAGTGTAGTTTTCCCTTTTTTGTCCTTTCAAATTATTCTAGTTTAGCCATATGCAACATGTCAGAACACTGAGAATTTAACTTGAACAACTGCTCATCACATGATTTGTTTAATCAAAATTAATCTCCTAGGACCAGCAGGTGGCATGGTGGTTAAGGCGCTGGACTCCCACATGGCCAGCCATGGTTTATGCAATTTGAAACTTCAATTTCATATTCTTAATTGTATTTTTATTTTATGTTGTTAATAAAGTATACTATGTTTCTTTATTTTCACTCATATAAACATTTCTTAGTATAATTCTATGTTTTATTTTAAAAGCAACCTGTAGGGATGGCCCTATAGCTTAGTGGTTAAGGGAGCTAGGTCTCACATGGCTGACCTCAGTTTGAATCCTGGCTCCAGTGACTTGAAGAACATTCCAGGCACATATGTATGCATGCCCAGAATCCCAGTAGGATGGGGAAATAAAGAAGGGACTGCAGAATGACCACACTCCACTGAGAGGTACTCTCCCCTACACCTGCCATGAGTGCATGCACCCTCTGGCAATTAAAAGAAAAAGTAAAAAGCAACCTGGGAAATGGAAATTATTTTATTAATATTAATATGTAAAGTCTCACTTTAGAGATCAAGCAACTGAGTGAAATTTGTTTTGCAAGCGCCCACACTTGGCATTTACTTTTGATTAGGATTGGCTGGGTCTAGGAAAATTGTGGCATAGATGAAGTTAAACCATTGTATTCTATTAATTACCTAATTAATTTTTGTGGCCCTAGGTCTTCCCACCACTGTACTCATCACCTTTCTTCTCTCTGTTAGCCTCCAATCCTAGAGCTTGTAGTTAAGGTACTAGGTACATATACAGGTTACATAAATCTCTGCCATCATTTTCTTTCTTTCTTTTTGTTTCTTAAGAATTACATTCATTTATTTATTATTTTTAAATTCGACCAGAGAGAGACAGAGAGAGAAAGGAAAAATAAGAAAGCAAACCACAGGTCCAGGACTTGAATCCTGGTTGGCCATGTGGGAGACCAGCACCTTATCCACCATGCTATCTGCTGGCCCCACCCTGCCATCATTTTCTAAAGAGATCTTGCTCTAAAGGCACATTTCAAATGACATGACTGTCAGAAAACCTTCTCTAATTCTATTGATAGGATTAAATATTTTACTCTCTGCACTGAGGTAGTTTATTGTAATTTTATACTGCTTATTACATTATTTCTTTTTTTAAAAAAGGAATTATTTATTTAATTCTATTTGTTATTATTATTGTTTCCTTAATTCACCACAGAGAGAGAGTAGGAAAGTGAGAAAGCAAGCTACCAGGTCTGAGATCCAAACTGCAATCAGCCATGCGCAAGTCTGTGACTTAACCACCACACCACCTGCTCAACTCCAGTATTTCTTCTTCTTAATGATATAATCCCCCCCATAGAATATCTCCCTATGAATTATTAATTCAGTTCTTGAATTTAAGAAAATTTTCTTGCATTATATCATTGAAAACTTTTGTCCCATTTGTTGGGTTGCTTACTTTAAAAAAATCAGCACCATTTAGATTTGTATTTTATATTTTTTATTTTAATTATAGTGATTTTTATTCATTCACTAAGATTATATTGATTGCTTTTTCTCAGGTCCTATTTTCTATTTTCACTTTGTCTATTCAGTTTCCTCTAAATTTTTTTTCTTATTCATTTCAATGTTACTTGTTTTATGTACGTATGAAGTAGTCAAAAAGAAAGAAATGCAAATGAAATTCCTTTATCCCCAGTTTCAAAATAAAAGTGTCAGCAGCTTTCTCTATTCGATTTAATTATATAATGGTATTCATCAGTTTGTGTCCTTAGCTTTATGATAACACTCTTCTTTTATTCTTTTAAAGAATTTCACCTTTCTGAATATTAAAAGTCTAGTTTGTGTTTGGATTAAGTAATTATATAGAAAGAAGCACTCATAGAGAATTTTTTTACTGGGTTCTGATTTTTTTTTTTCTGTACAACAAACTGGATATGCTTTCAAGGTAGCAAATGGGTCAATCATAGGGCTCGCCTTATTTGCTTCTCATCTCCCGGGGCCAGTGAACTTGGTTGCTCTGTTGTTTTACGTATTTGAATACTTTTAACTAATTTATTTTTGGGTGGCTTGGCCAGATGCAGAAGGGGAAGGGATAATCTTTTTTTTTTTTTTGAGAGTATAAAATAAATAAGTTATACTTTTATAAATGTTCTGCTACTGTTATTAAAGCTTTTATAGTATTTTAATAGTTAAAAATAATAGTTTTTAGAAGAATGCAATTTGTAGTTTGCTGTTTACCTAGTAGGTGCACCCAAATGTTCTTATTTTATTATATATATATCTTTTACTACTAGATTTTGTAATCCTGATGTCAGCTGAGAGTGTATTGTGCCTTAAAATCTAGAAAAAACAGGACCAGCAGGTGATATGGTGGTTAAGATGCTGGACTCCCACATGGCTGACCATATGGCTTGCTTTCTAACTTTCTCCCTCTCCCTTTGTCTCTCTCTGGTGAACGTATGTGCCCCTAGCAAATTACAAAAATAATAATAAATAAAACAAAATAAATAATTCTAAAAAAATTCTAGAAAAGATTGACTTGAATCCTTATTCAGCATCTTTTAAAACATTCAATGCTCTTTATCCCAGGCCCATGTATTTATTAGTGAACAGAAGTTAAAACTGTACCTCTGCATAAGGAAAAGGAATAAAAGAAAGAAGCAAAGAAGGGAGGGAAAAAGAAAAGAATGAAAGGAAAAAGGCCTAATCTTGAAAAACTAGTGTGGAAAATAATCTTAGGTTTAAAGCCTCTTTGAGGAAACTGACATAAACGTAGAAAATGTCAATAATGAGTTCAGGGTTAAGATATTAAGTTGTTGGACCAGCAGATGGCGTAGCGGACTCCCACATGGCCAGCTGAGATTGGAGTCTAGGACCCAGTGGCTTGAAAAATCATGCTGGGTGCACGTGTGTGTGTGCCCAAGGTCTCAGGAGGAGAATGTAGAAGGGACTGTGATGTGTCCAACCGCCCTGGAAAAGTGATTTCTCACTTTCCTTCTCACTGTTTCTGTCTCTCTCCGGTGAGCACATGTACCCTAAGGCAAATATCTCTCAAAAAGAAACAAAGAAAAACTATTAGGTTGTCAAGAAAGTCATAACATATTTTTTCTATGCAAAAGTGTGTCATGACTTTCCTGATGATCCAATAAAATTCAACCTAAGGTTTTATTGGAGCAGAAAAGAGGGAACTTAATATTCCGGGCAAAGAAGGATGGGAATGGCATGACATTGAGAACCACGTAATATATATATAGAGTCCTTGTTTTTGTCTGCCGTGTAGCTTTTCTTCTCTCTCTCTCTCTCTTTCTCTCTCTCTCTTTCATGTGTGTGTGTGTGTGTGTGTGTGTGTGTTTGTGTGTTTCAAGTTCCAGTTCTTGAGCCAAGAACATGGGCAAGTTAATCTATCCTACAGTACCTGGCCACATGGTTGGTAGTGAAAGTGAAAAAATGTAAGTTCTCTTAACAAAGGGTAGATCAATACACTCCTTTCTTTTCTAAAAATTTAAGCCTTGAGCAGACACATGAAAACTAATAATAGTTGGTATTAATGCTATCATTTGAAGTGAGCTTTCTAGTCAGCTTTTCATGATTTACTCTAGAACCTGTTCTATGAATTTAATTTTCCCTTAAATTAACCAGATTTTATTTCTATTTACTTGAAACCAATGAACCTTATCTAAAATAGGTTAGGAGCAATATGATATTAAGAGATGATCAAGTTTGAATGTATGATTAAAACTGAAGAGAAAGTTGGGCAGATTTGGGAGGGCTTAATATTTCATGTTATGGTGTTTGATCTTTAATTTGTACCTTATCAAATTTTGAAGTACAGAAACTAAATTTGTTAAATTTTAGTTTCTGTTCAGACATTCTGGAAAAGGTGTCAAAGTTGAATTTGAAGAAGACACACTTCGAAAAGAAGTAATCAGTTGGATTCAGGTCAGTAGAAGATATTGGAGGCTGTGCTCATGTTTTCTATAATATTTTCATAGTGTTTCTGAGTTCTGCCAAAACAAGTTAACAAAAACTTATAAACTTCTAACAACATAAATTTGTTACCTTAAATAATGTGGTTGGTCAAAAGCATAATGTGGGCCTCACTGAGTAAAAATCAAAGTGCCATTACAACCAGCAGATGGTGTAGAGGTTACATTGCTGGATTCCCATATGGCTGAACACAGTTTGAGTCCTGGACCTGCTAGCTCAAAACTCACACCAGTCAAGTGTGTGTGCATGTCCAAAATCCTGAGAGGAGAATGGAGGAGAAGGGATTGTAGCATGGCTATCCTTCCTGGGGAGTGATTTCTCACTGTCTCTGTCTCTCTCACCCCAGAGAGCACATGTACCCTACAGGGAAAACCTCTAAAGAAAAATATAACCACCAGCACACAATTCTGGTCCCAGTGAAATTATCATTCAAAAGCTTAGAAGAAATAAGAACTTTCTCAGAAAAACAGTTGTAGGAAATTTATTACTAGAGTTGCCTTGTAAGAAATGTTAAAATTTTTTTTTCAGGGGGCCAGCAGGTGATGTGAGGGTTAAGGCGTTGGACTCCCACATGGCCAACTGCAGTTCGAGACCCAGACCTGGTGGTTTGCTTTCTCACTTTCCCTCTCTGTCTCTCTGTTTCCCTCTGGTGACCACACATGCACTATAGCAAACATTAAAAAAAATTTAATTAATAAATATTTAAAAAATAGAAAAAGTTCTTCAGATAAAAGGAATATGATATAGGTCAGAAATTTGATTCTATGTTTAAAAACTGAGCATTAAAGTAGAAATTCAAAAAGGTAATATAAATTCTTTTATTTTTCCTAGTCTTAATTGATATTATAGATAACATTCTTTAAAATAATAAAAGCAATGAGGGCTAGCAGGTGGCATGGTGGTCGAGGTGATTGACTGCCATATGGCCAATGCAGTTCAAAACCTGGACCTGGGGGTTTGAAAATTATGCCAGACACATGTGTGTACCCAAAATCCCAGGAGGAGAATGGTGAGAAAGGACTGCATTATGGTCAGTCCCCCAGGAGGGTGACTTCTCACTTTCCCTCCGATTATCTCTGGTATGCACCTTATGGCAAAAATCCTTTTTTAAGAAAAGGGAAAATAATAAAGCAATTATGTATTGTGTGATTATAGCTTACAAGTAGTCAAGGAAATGACAGTCATGTCATATATGGGACTAGAAAAATGAATGGGAAGCACTCTGCTATGAGGTAACTGGCACTACACGTGAATTAGTACCGTGTTATTTGAAAGTAGACTTAGATTGGTTGTAAATTTATATTTAAACTCTAGGGAACCCCTAAAAAATAAGGAATAAGCATAATTGATATCCTAATAGAGGAAAGAAAATGGAATCATCTGAAATGCTCAACTGAAACAAGAGAAAGGGATATATAAGAAAGAAACAAAAAACAACTGCAATGAACTAAAAAAAGTCAAAAATATATTATATACGAATCCAATTATATCAATAATTTCTTTTTTTAAAGAATTATTTATTAATTTGGAAAGTGAGAAAGTAAGCCACCAGGTCTGGGACTCAAAATGTGGTCAGCCATGGGGGAGTGTCCAACGCCTCAACCACCATGCCACCTGCTAATCCTTATAATTTCTTTTTCTTTCTTTTTTTGGAGAGATTTTTGCTATAGGGCGCATGCGCTTGCCAGACAGACAGAGAGAGACAGAGAGACAGAAAGCGAGAAATCACCCCGCAGGGGGGATGGCCATGCCACAATCCCTTCTCCTCCATTCTCCTCTTGGGATCTTGGGCACATATGCACACGTGCCCGGAGTGAGTTTTAAGCCACTGGGTCCGGGACGCGAACCGCAGTCAACTACATGGGAGTCCAGCGACATAACCATTATGCTAACTGCGGGTCCCCCTTATAATTTATTTAAAAAAAAAGGAAATATTTGCCAAATTTTATTTATTTATTCACTTATTTTAATTTGACCTGAGATACACACAGAGAGAGAGACAGAGAGGGAAAGTGAGAAAGAAAGCCATGGGGTCCAGGACTCAAACCATGGTTGGTCATGTGGCCTTCTGACCAGGTATTTGCAATTTCATACTGTTGGAGCATTGGTTGTATCTCTGAGTGTTGCATCTGTCTATAAGTTTGCTATGGCTGAACAAAGAAAGAAGGCATATGCAGATTTCTACAGAAATTATGATTCCATAAAAGATTATTAGAAGATGAAGGTTAGTATCTTTCAGAGTATAAAGTGATTTTGGAGTGTAAAGAATGTCATTGGATTGGTGCCATGTTACTGAACTATGAAACTTGAATACATGAGCTAAAGAATAGTTTCTCTTGACAAATAAATACTGTGGACAGTTAAACAATAATAAACAAATGAAAAAAAAAACAAAGAAATGGAGAAAAACACACCACATTAACATAAATCAAAAGAATGTGGAAGCAGCAATGTTAATTTCAGAAAAAGGTGACTTCAGGACATGGAAAATTATCCAAGATTATGATAGACATTATATAACAATAAAGGGGTCAATTCTTCAAGAAAATAGAGCCATTTTTAATGATTGTGCACTTTTCAAGAGAGCAAAAAAATATATGAAGCAAAAATATTGAAAGAATTGCAATGAGAAATAGACAAGTTCACTATTATATTTGGAGGATACAGTATTCCTTTACCTGTAATCAACAGGTCCAGCAGGCAGAAAACTAGTAAGGATATAATTTAGCTGAACAGTAGCATCAATTCCCTGTATCTAATTAACATTTATAGAACTTTTCTTTCAACCACAGCAGACAACACACATTTAAGGTCACATGGAACATTCACCAAGATAGACCACATTTCAGGCCATAAAACATGTATCAATAAATTTAAGACACTAGAAAGTGTGTATACACACACTTTATATATATATATACTTTTTATATTTATATATAATATACATATTTACAAAGTTATATTATATATTTATATATAAACATTTACAGTTATATAATATATAATATAAATTATATTATATTTATATATACTTTATTTTATATATATTTATATATAATATAAATATTTATAAGTATATATATTCTAGTATTATTATATATTATATATATATAATATTTTCTCAGAGAAAAATGAAATTAAACTAAAATTCAGTAATAGATAGTGGGAAAAAGTCTCAATTCAAGATCAGAAGACAAAAGTCTGAATAACACATGGTTCAGAATAAATTACAAAAAAAAACCCTTCAAATCTACTTTGAACTAAACAAAAAAACCCATAAAATTTATAAAATGCAGTATAAACAGTGCTCAGAGGGAAAATTATAGCATTGAATAAATGTATCAGAAAAGAAGAAAGACTAAAATAAATCATCTAAGCTTCTACCGTAAGAAAATAGAGAAATATAAAGTTAGGCAAATAGATAAAGAACTATAATAATTTCAATAAAGTTAAATACAGAAAATCAATAAGGAAAAAAAATTCAAGGAAGCCAAAGGTGGTCTTTGAAAAGATCAATAAACTTGATAAATCTGTAGCCAGACTAACCAAAAAACAAAATCAAAGAAAAAAAAAGAGAAGAAAAAAGTTACTAATATAGAAATAAAAGAGAGGCTATCATTATTGATCCCAGGGACATCTGAAGAATATTATGAATGACTATGGCCCACATCTTTGATAATTTAGGTGACATAGACCAATGCCCTGAAAGATACAATCTACTGTCAGGAAAGTTATGACACATTTTTGCATAGAAAAACAGAAAAATATGTCATGACTTTCCAGATAACCTAATATAAAACCTCCCACAATGTAATATAGACAATCTGAATAGGTCCATATTTATTAAATAAATGAGATTCAGAATTAATAACCTTCCAAAATAGAAAGTACCAGGTCCAGATAGTTTCACTGGCATGTTCTACTGAATATTTAAAATACAGGGGGTCAGCAGGTGGCACAGTGGTTAAGGCCTGGACTCTTACACGGCCAACTGCGGTTTGAGTTCAACCAGGTAGCTTGAGACTCATGCCAGGTGCATGTGCAAGCATGCCCAAAATCTTAAGAGGAGAATGGAGGAGAAAAGGCTGTGGTGTGGACATCCCCCTGAAGGTTGATTTCTCACTCTCCCTCTCATTGTCTTTCTCTCTTTGTCTCTCTCTGGTGAACATACATGTCTTATGGCAAAAACCTATAAAAAATACAATTTTTTTCCAATATTTTCCAGATAATAGGAGCAGAATTAATTAATTCTAACTCATTCTATAAGGCCAACTTTATCCTAATACTGAAATCATATAAATTATACAAGAGGAAAACTACAGACTTACATCTCATGGACATTAAAATTTTTTTTTTTTTTTGGGAGAGATATTTTTTACTATAGGGCATGTGCACTTGCCAGAAAGATAGAGAGAGACAGAAAGCAAGAAATCACCCCCCAGGGGCGATGGCCACTCTGCAATCCCTTCTCCTCCATTCTCCTCTCAGGATCTTGGGCATGTATGCACATGCACCTGATGTCAGTTTAAGCCACTGGGTCCGGGACTCGAACCATGGTTTACTACATGGAAATCCAGCTACACAGCCATTACACCAACTGTTGGTCCCAAACATTAAAATATTTAACAATTTATTAACAACCTAAAACAATCTCAAGAGTATTACAGGGGCCAGGAGGTGGTATCGAGACTAAGGTGTTGTATTCCACATGGCCGACTCCGTGGTTCAAGTCCTGGATATAGCAGCTTGAAAATCATGCTGGGGACATGTGCATGTATTCCCAAAATCCTGAAAGGAGACTGGAAAAGAAGAAAGTGTAGTATGGTGATCTCCTTGTGGCAGGGGGGATTATTTCTCACTTTCTTTCTCTCTCTGTAGCTATTCTCTCTGTCTTTCTCTGCTGAGCACAAGTGCCCTATGGCAAAATCCTAAAAAAAATGTATTATATAGTACAGCTGCAGGACCTAGAGGTTAAGGGAGCCAACTGTGGTTTGAATCCCAGACCTGTTGGCCAGAAAAGCACACTAAGAATATGTACATGTATGCCACAAAGGCCAACACAATGGAGAAATAAAGAAGAAAGGATTGCAGCATGACTACGACCCACTGGGAGATGCCTTCTCTCTTTCCCTCTTTCTCTTTGTCTGTCTCTCTGTCTCTCTCTGGTGAGTGTATGCACCCTCTGGCAATATAAAGAGAATTATAAACCATAATCAACTGAAATTTATTATAGGTATACAAGAAGGTTCAACACTTGAAAATCAATTAATGAAATCGGTCTCAAAAGGCCAAAGAATAAAACTCAAATAATTATCAACAGATGTCAAGAAACATTTGACAAAATTCAGCATCATTTCATGACACAAATTTACAGCAGAAATAAAGGAAATGTTTTCAACTTGGTGAAGAATGTCTTTGAAAACATAACAGATAATGTTATACTTAATATGAGAAACTAAGTGGCTTTCTTCAAAAGTTGAGAATAAGCCAGAGATGTCTTTTTTTTTTTTTAACACTCCTATTCAATGTCGTATTGTATATCCTAGATAATTCAATAAGACAGGAAGAGATGATAAAAGTCCACAGAGTAAGAAGAAATAAAACTGTTTGCTGATAACATAATTGTTTATGTAGAAAATTCTAAAACGCTGACACAAAACTTGTTTTCCCTGAAACAAGTAAATATAGCAAAGTTGCAGGACACAAGATTAATATACAGAAATTTATTGCTTGCCTATATTCCAGCAATGAATAATTGCAATTTTAAATTTCCAACATCACATCATTCCATTAACATTGAAAATGAAATACTTAGGTATAAATCTAGGAAAATAAGCAGATTTATACGAGCAAAACTACAAAACTCTGATGAAAAACACCAAGGAAGAGCTAAATAAATGGAGACATAGTTTATGTTCATAGACAGTAAGACTCAACATTGTTAAGATGTCAGTTTTTCTGAACTTGAGTTATAGATCCAAGTGATCACAATTAAAATGCTAGTCATTTTTTGGATGTTGATCAACTGATTCTCAAATTTACAGGCAAAGGAAATAGACCCTAAATAGTCAATATAAAATTGAAGAAGATTAAAGGAGAAAGACTCTTATTGGACTTTGAAATTTACTAGAAAGTTACAATAATCAAGATAGTGTGATATTGATGAAAGGGTAGATCAACACAACAGAAGAGTCAGCCCCATAATAGACACACATAAATATAGTCAACTGATATTTGACAAAGGAGTAAAGCATTCAATGGAGAAAGGAGGGTCTCTTCAACAAATGGTGATGTAACAGTTGAACATACACATACAAAAAAAGAGAAACAATTTTGATGTTGACCTTACATGCTTTACCAAAATTGTTTCAAAATGGATCATATATCTGAAAATAAAATTCAAAACTGTATAATTTTTAGAAGATAATGTGGGAGAAAATCAAGATGTTTTGGGAGTTGGTAATGAATTTTTAGATAGAACATAAACGAAACAACACATGAAATAAATTGGTAAGTTTTTTTTTTTTTTTAAGTTTGCTATAGAACATGTGTGCTTGCCAGAGAGACATAGAGAGGGAGAAAGAGAGGGGAAAAAGAGGAGAGAGAGAGAGAGAGAGAGAGAGAGAGAGAGAGAGAGAGAGAGAGAGAGAGAGAGAAATCACCCCCATAGGGGCATGGCCATGCCACACAATTCCTTCTCTTCCATTCTTCTCTTGGGATTTTGGGCATGCACTGACACACACCCAGTGATCTTTTCAAGCCACTGAGTCCAAGACTTGAACTGCACAGTTAGCCATGAAGGACTCAGCTACCCTAAGTTCCACACTTCCTGTTTGCCCCTTTAAGCTGGATTTTATTCTAATTTAAAACTGTCCTGTCTATGGAAGAAACCATCAGAAAATGAGAATATGAACCATGGGCTGAAAGAAAATACTTTCAAGAAACATTTCTGATAGGAGACTGTTGTTCAAAATATACGAAGATCTGTTAGAAATCAATAAGAAAACAGATAACCCAAATAAAAAGTGACCAAAAATCCTAAACAGACACAGCACCAAAGAAGATATAGAGGTTACAATAAGCTTATATAAAGATGTGTGACATTATATGTTATTAAAACAAGTTAAAACAATGAGACATCCCTATCAAAAATTCAATGAAACAGTCAACAATTTCTAGTAAAGACATGGAGCAACTCTCACTCTTTGTCAGAGGACATGCCACAGTGGATAGCATTGGCAGTTTGGTAGAAAGCTAGTGATAGTCTTAGAAGTTCCAACAATGTACTCCTAGGCATTTACCCAAAGGGTTGAAAAATCTATTCACACAGAGAAACTCCACACAAATGCTTATGCCATGTTTATTCATCATTGTTAAAAACTGGCAAGATGGGTCAAGTAGGTGGTGTGAAGATTGAGGTGCTGGATCCCAAGTGGCCAGTTAGCTATAGGGTGCGTGGGTTCGCCAGAAAGAGAGAGACAGAGAGACAGAAAGCAAGAAATCACCCCCCAGGGGGGATAGCCACACCGCAATCCCTTCTCCTCCACTCTCCTCTCGGGATCTTGGGCACGCACGCACACGCACACGCGTACATTGTTTAAGTTTAAGCCACCAGATCTGGGACTGGAACAGTGGTCGACTACATGGGAGTTCAGTGACATAGCCATTACTCTAACTGCTGGTCTCTGCAATTTGAGTCTCAGGTGCATTTGTGCCCAAAATCTTGAGAGGAGACTGGAGGAGAAGGGATTGCAGCATGTCTGTCTCCCCTGGGAGGTTATTTCTCACTCTTCCTCTCTCTCTCTCTCTCTCTCTCTCTCTCTCTCTCTCTCTCTCTCTCATGCCTGCACTGTATAGCCAAAAAAAAAAAAAAAATTAACAAACAAACCTGGAAGCAACCAAGATGTCCTTCAAAGGGTAAATGGGTTAACAAATTGTGGTACACCCATATAATAGAACATTATTTAGCAAGAAAAAGAAAAAAAAAAGAAATGAGCCATCAAGTCACAAAACAGCACGGAGGAATCTTTATGGAATATTGCTTAACAAAGTAAGCTAGACTGGAAGGCTGTATACTGTTTAATTTCAGCTTTGACATTTTAGAAAAGGCAAAACTATAGAGACAGTAAAAAGATCAGTTATCGCCAATGGGAGGAAGGATGGGTTGATAGGTGGAGCACAGGTACTTTTTAGGGCTGTGAAACTATTCTTTATGATACTTTAATAACGAATACATGACGCTCTTTGCGGAAGAAGCGGACGCAGGCGCTTCGGCAACCGCTCTGCTCCTGACTCACCACAGTTCGCTCTCACCGAGGAACAAGTCGGTCAGGAAGATGCGTCGCAGCCGTGGCTTTTACAGATACTGGAAGAACAACCGTGGAGCCAGAGGTGGCCATTCACCGAATCAGAATTACTTTAACCAGCCACAACGTAAAGTCCCTGGAGAAAGTGTGTGCTCACTTAATCGGAGGTGCAAAGGTAAAGAATCTCAAGGTGGAAGGACCAGGTGGGATGCCTACCAAGACTTTGAGAGTCACTACAAGAAAAACATCCTGTGGTGAAGGTTCTAAGACTTGGGATGGTTTCCAGATGAGAATCCACAAGGGACTCACTGATTTGCAGTCTTTCTGAGATGGTTAAACAGATTACTCCCATCAGTATGGAACCAGGAGTTGAGGTTAAAGTCACCATTGCAGATGCCTAAGTCAACTATTTTAATAAATTGATTATCTTCTGTTTAAAAAAAATAGTGAATACATGACATTATACATTTGTTGAAATTCATAAAACTGTACATCAGAAAGAATAAGCCTTAACTCAAACTGTAGGCTTTAGTTAATAATCATGTATCAAGGGGCCGGCCCTTCCTTGGGGTGGGGTGGGGGTGGTGGAGGTGTGAGTTCTCACTTTCAGTCTCTCTGGTCAAAATAAATTAATAATAATGATAAATAAGAGGCTGGCAGGTGGATAAGGGCTCACACATGGCTGACCACGATTTGAGTTCTAGACCTGAAGCCCTGCTTTCTCACTTTCCCTCTCTTTCTCACTCCCTCTCTGGTCAAATTAAAAAAGAAATAAGTGAATAAATAAAATAAATAATTTTTTAAAACCCTGTACCACACTAATAATACAAGAGGTTAATAATAGAGAAAACTGAGGAGGAGAGAGAGGAAGTGATTTATAAGAATCCAATGCACATATTATATTGCCAATTTACTGTGAACCTAAAGCTATTTTGAGAGATAAAGTCTAAGGGCTGGCGGGTGGCATGGTGGTTAAGAGTGCTTGACTCCCATATGGCTAACTGTGGTTCAAGTCCTGGACCTGGCGGTTGCCTGCTTTCTCACTTTCTCTCTCTCTCTCTCTTTCTCTGTCCCTCTCTGGTCAAATTTAAATAAAGTTAAATAAAATAACACTTAAAAATTAAAAAATAAAAAAGTCTATTCATTAAAAAAAAATATCAAGGAGCTGGCATGTGGTGAGGTGGTTAAGGCACTGCACTCCCACATGGCCGACTGTGGTTCAAATCCTAGATCTGTTGGCTTGCTTCTCATTTTCCTTCTCTCTCTCTCTCTCTCTTATTAAATTGAAAATAATAATAATAGTTAAAAAATTAAAAATAATTAATTATATAAGAAAAAAAGACCAATGTATTGCCAGGCTATATTTTTTCCTGGAGGATTCAGGAAAAAAAGTCTTTCAATTTTTTTCAGTTTTGAGAGGTCGTCAACTTTCTATTGGCTCATGATTCTTTTATTCCGTATTCAAAGCCAGTAATATAGCATCTCTCTTAACTACTTTAGTTATCACATCTCTTTCTCTGACTCCAGCAAAAAGAGAGTCTCCATATTTGAAGACTCACATGATTAGATGGGGATAATCCCAGATAATGTTCCCATCTCAATTATCCTTAATCTCAATCACATTTACAGTACTTCTTGCCATGTAATGTAGGATCTGGAAATACTTAGAAGAGAAAATATAGAGAATCTTGTGTTAAGATGTATGTATAACGCATTAGTAGCTTCTTTGGTGGTGACTTTTAGGAGAATTTAGGCTAAATTAGCATGGATATTTCTGACATAACAGAAAAGTAGGAATTTTTTCTTAAGGCTTTTTCCATAGGGTACGTGCAATTTCTGGAGAGAGACAGAGAGAAACACAGAGATAGGAAGTGAGAAATCACCCCTCAGGGGGCATGCTATGGTGTAATCCCTTCTCCTCCATTCTCTTCTTGGGATTTTGGGCATGTATGCACATACTCCTGGTATAATTTTCAAACCACCTGGACTTGAACCATGGTCAGCCATGTGGGAGTCCATCACTATAGCTACCATGCCACCTGTTGGCCTGAAAAATGGGAATTTTGAAAAAGACTTTTAAATATGAAAAAGTGTTTTTTGTTTTTGTTTTCTCTTACTGTAATATATCTCATATTCCCTTGCAGTTTTAGTTTCTCCCTACCACCAAGTTCATTACGGCTTGACAGGATTAGCGGTCAATGTGTAATTAACACCTTTGCTCCTGATTAGGAATGTCAAATGGCGTCTTCCAGTGATTCAGAAACCTTTATGATATGTTTCTTCTTTCCTGTCCAGTTTTCTAACCATTTTCTCCTAACTTGGCCCCAAGTCTAGACGTAATGAAATTCTTTCACTGAGCCATACCCTACTTTTGCCTGTAAATTTTCCACATATTCTCAAGCAAACACACATGTACTACAGCAAAAAAAACAAAAAACAAAAAACAAAAAACAAAAAACAAAAAACAAAACCACCTAAAAACCAAAACTCTCTACCAAAAAAAAAGCTTGAATTTAAGTTTCCCTCATAACCTATTTTTAAAATCTCTCTTCCATTGTTGTTATTAATTTCTTTTGAATCAATTTTTATCAGGGAAGCTCATTCCCTGGCTTAGAGATTGATAGGAGATTTGGAAGAGATTGCACTTATTAAGATGAAGGAGAAAAATACACATCAGTGTTTCTTCACCCAACTGTACATTGGAATAACTTGGGGATCTTTCAGAAAATGCTAAGGCCCAAGAACCACCCCTTAGTAATGCTTATACTGCGTCTGTTAAGTGCTGGACACCATACTAGTCCCCAAACAGGCCAAGTGTAGTCACTGCCCTCACAAAGTATTTAGTCTACTGGTGAAAATAAATAGGCTTACTTTATACGACATTAAGTACTTTAATAGAAAATATACGATAGCGGGGCTGGCAGGTGGCATGGTGATTAAGGGTGCTAGACTCCCAAATGGCTGACTATGATTTGAGTCCTGAACCTGGCAGCTTTCTCTCTCTCTTTCTCTCTCTCTCTCTCTCTTTCTCTGTCTCTTCCCATCTCTGGTCAAATTAAAATAGATAAATAAATAAAGTTAAATAAAATAATTCTTCAAAACTATATATAAGGATAGCTGTCACAGTACAAACAGGCTACCTAACCCAGGAACTTCTGAAAGTAGAGTCAAAAGAATTAGCCAAGCAATGGTGAGAAATGCTCTCTGGGCAGAAGGGAGAATATATGAAGACAGAAAGCGAGAAATCACCCCCTAGGGGGATTGTCATACTGCAATCCCTTCTCCTTCATTCTCCTCTTGGGCACACACACACATATGGCATGAGTTTTAAGCCTCCAGGTCTGGGACTCAAACCACGGTCGACTGTGTGGGAGTCCAGCAACATAAGCATTATGCCATCTGCTGGTCCTACTTATGTTCAGTTTATGTTGAGTTTAGATTGCTGTATGTTTAATAAATAAGTTTGATAAATAACCTGAAATTAAGAAAGGGATACCTTTCAAGGTTGCTGGTACATATTTTGATAAAAAAAAAATCTATAGGCCTTTGTGCTATGAGTATGACTAATAATTTTTTTGTCAGAATAATTTAATTTGGAGGAATAGGGAAAATATCAAACTACAGGAAGGAAGAAGAATCAGCTAGTGTAAGCTAATATTTTAAAAACTCGGAGTAAAGATCAAAACTATTGAATAGTAGGTAAAAATGTATCAGACTGAAGGAAGGATGTTGTTTTAAAGTAATTACCTATCATCCATACTTTTATCTATCATTTAACTCTTTAGACATGAGAGAAACTTGAAGAGCTTGAAGAATGTTAATATAGAAAATATAGAATGAGAGTTTGAAGACAGAGGAGTTGGAAGAAAAACATGGTATAGGATATTTTTGAAGGTGTGGAAATAGACTGAGACAAGAACAGAGGTGGATGAGGAGAGTCCCCTTGGTGAGATGGATAGGTGAGAAGGAAATGAACAAGAATAACCCTAGTGGGGCCGGCAGGTGGGTTAAGGCACTGGAGCCCACATGGCTAACCATGGTTCAAGTCCTGGACTTGGCGACTTGCTTTCTCACTTTTCTTCTCCTTCTCTGGTCAAATTAAAAAATAGTATTAAGGATGAACAGATGGCATAATGGTTACGTCACTGGACTTCCACGTAGTCAACCGTGGTTTGAGTACTGGACCTGGTGGCTTAAACTCACACCAGGCATATGTATATGCATGCCCATAATCCCAAGAGGAGAATGGAGGAGAAGGGATTGTAGCATGGTAATTCCCTGCTTGCTTTCTTTTCTGTCTCTGTGTCTCTGACACAGAGGCACACACGCTCTATAGCAAAAACACAAAAATCTCTCAAAAATAAATGAACAAACTAATTAATTAATTAAAATTAATAAATAATTCCTTTTTTTTTGAGTTTTTGCTATAGGGTGTGTGTGCTCACCAGAAAGACAGAGAGAGACAGAGAGACAGAGAGACAGAAAGCGAGAAATCACCCCCCAGGGGGGATGGCCACACCCCAATCCCCTCTCCTCCATTCTCCTCTCGGAATCTTGGGCATGCACGCATACATGCCTGGCGTGAGTTTAAGCCACCGGGTCTGGGACTTGAACCACAGTCAGCTACATGGGAGTCCAGTGACATAGCCATTACGCTAACTGCTGGTCCCAATAATTCCTTTTTTAAAAAGAGTGACCCTAGTAATCTCAGCATCTGAAACACAGTAATATTTTAAAATAAGAATTAAGATATTTTACTGGGACCAGCAGGTGGCTTGGTGGTTAAGGTGCTGGACATTCCCACATGGCCAACCGAGGTTCGAGTCCCGGACCTGGTGGCATACTTTCTCACTTTCCTTCTCTTCTCTCTGTGCATCTCTCACTGGTCAAATTAAAATGAATGAATGAATAAATAAAATTAATAAATAAATAATTAAAAAAGATATTTTACTGAATTAAAATGTATTTGAAGATTTAATGCTGTCTCTGTGTTTTGGATAGATAATTAGATGCTAAATATAACCCCTAACATTTTGATAGAAATGTATATTGTTAAAAAAAAAGAAATTAAAGAAGAGAGACAAACCTGAATTTGATGAATGAAAAATATTTTTCAGAAATTTATTTTAGGAGATTTTGACATCTTCTACTAAGCAAATGTTCAATGCATCAGAATTTGCTTTTAATCTCAAGGAATGCATTAGGCTGTCCTCAAACATCCTCTCATCCCCAAGGTTATTCTAGATTTTCAAAATTAATTTCAAAAGTTCTCATGCTTTGATATAGAAATACCTAGCTGATTATACCTACTTGAGTTTTATCTGAACCATTAATATATCTTGGAAAGAGAAACTAAAATTTGTCTGAAAACCTACATGTATAATTTGCAGTGAAAATAACATTAGGAAGCAGTGATACTCATCAGAGGGGTTCTAAAGAATAATTACATTAATTGTATTTATGATATTTGTGCAAAATAGGCTCAAAAAAGAAGGCATAGAATAAATTCCAGAACCATAAAAGAGGTAAATTCTAGAACCACATAGTAGGTAAATAAATAGGTTAATTATTTTCAGTACTAGAAGACTGAAGAGACGCAGAAGTTCTGATTTTTCTTTTTTGGGGGGTGTCTAGTTTTACATCAACAGTTGAATAAAAGTTTCCTTGATATTTGGGGTAATTCCTTTACAAAAAATAATTATGGAATAGTGAAAAAAACTTGATTTAGAAGAACATGATTTCCATTATTTATCTACAGATTTGCTTATGTATCAAAATCTGTGCATCTGTATATTATCTATCTGCTATCATCCGCCTTTGTCTATCTATTTATTTAATAATTATTTGCAATGCACTTGATGCTGGAAATTTTCTGTTTTCCCTCAATCAGGTACAAAACCTACCTCTCCAAACCTTTCCTAGATCTAGATATGTGGTTTAAGTGTTTGGATTTCAAAGGTCTCTTTTGTAAATAAAATCAAATAAATCTAGGTAAATGAAATGAAAGGAGTTCTTAAATCAACAGATCTGAAATTAGTAGGTACTAATTGTCAATAGTGATTGTCTAACACATGAATAAAACATAAATGGCTTGATGAATGCTATCAACAAGCTCAGAATAAATCAAAAGTTTACCAGACTATAATGTGAAATTTGTCAGATTTCACCAATTTCTCATTACTTCAATATAGTCAATATTTTAAATGAACAGAGAAACATACTAGAGAAACATACTTGTCTTATGTTGTAACTAACTATTCCTATTTTTCTCTTCACTCTTAATGATTTTTATTCTACTTCTTAAAAATTCCCTCATTCCTTACCAACAATGTACATTTGGATGCTGAAGAGGCATCCTTTATTTTTTCTTAAGTGGACTATTTTGCACTTCATTGTTTAAATGATATACTTGTAAATAGTAAATTAGTGAGAAGTTAAGGTTAGTTGAGGTTCTAAGAATACCTGTGTTAAATGATTAGAATAGCTAATGAGGGCATTTCCCAGAGTACTTTATCTTCACGTTCTTTGACTGTGATTATCGAACAATCTATTTTCATTAATAAATAATGAAGGGAACGTGCTTATATTTAAAAAATGAATATTTCCCAATATTTGAAGTTGTTCCATATTTTATTGCCTGTTTGGGTTTGCAAAAATATATTCCACCCTATGCTGTTTGGCAAATGTTTATGATAATACAGATTTAAATGACTTCTGTTTGTACTTCATGACATTCTTGGAGATTTATTAGTGACTTACTGGTGCAATACAGAAAGTTGTTTGAAAATCACTGGCTCAGAAAAGAGGAAAGATAACAAGTTTGTGGACTAGTTTTATGCAAATCTTATGAAAGATTTTCCTTCAAAATTTTTTAAATGGAAGAGACAGATTCAAGTATAAAAGCTGAGAAACATAGGACTTGGCCTTTTCTTAAACCTCATCCTTTAATCTCTGTGATATTTAACTTTTTTGACTACTTACTTTAGCTTAAACTCTTCATGCATGTCAACATGCTTTGAATAGCAACCTTATGCCAATTATTTGAAACACAAAGATATTAAGTGAAAGGATAAATCCATTAACTGGTTTATTTAAACAATGGATTGCTATACAGTAGTCAGATTAGAGAACTAGTTCAAAGTGAATTAAGAAGCAAATTTAAATAAAAGTAAGTCGTGAAAGAATAGGAAAAATACGCTACAATTTATGCAAAATTTTAAACATGCATGAAGTAAGATTCTATATTGTTTATTAATCATACATACATAAAGAAAATCTGTATAGAGATAAGGGAGAAAGAAAGGGAATAGAATGGTAAGGCTGAGTTCTATCGCAAAATTCCCAGTAAGCCCTCAAAAGACATTTAGGCTATATTCTAAGGGTAACAGAGATTAAGTGAAGGGTTTATAGTGTCTGAAGAGCAGTTTTGGACATACATGCCACAGGGAGGTGTGAGTTGTAGAAAGATCACTCTGGCTTCCGTGTGAAGAAGAGATTAGATGGAGATAAGAGTGGAAGAGCAGAAGCCAGTTAGGAGGTTGTGGTATTAATCCAGACAAGAGCCAATTGTAGTCTGAACTGGGATGAACCATCGTAGTGTAGTGACAAAGAGAAAAGGAGGCAAATTTGAAAGGCATATAGGTCTGATAGCAACGGATTTGATTTGGCAGGTTAGAAAGGGGGAAGAAATAAGAATAACTCCAGCAACCTTTAAGGTGATGAGTTCTCTAAATCCAGCAATTTACAAGATGTCTATAGGATGAAAGAATGCTGTACATTACACCATGGAGATGCAATCAGTAAAATCCAGACTGTGGGACCCTACGCTCAATCAATCACTTAAGATCTTCAACAATTAATCTGCAAGGGGGAAAAACATGGGGATGGAAGGAGGATCTTAGAGAAGAGTGACCCTCAGCTACAGGTGATTTTGCTTTTTACGAGACATTTGGCAGATTTTGGAGATATTGGGTTGTCAGGAAAGTCATGACTCATTTTTTTTTTTTTTTTTTTTTTTTGCATAGAAAAATACACTATGACTTTCCTGATGACCTAATATTTACTAGTTATCACAACTGGGAAAGTGATACTAGTATTTAATGGCTACAGACCTAGGTGATGCTAAACATTCAATTTTACACACAACAGTCTCCTGCAACAACTACTGGGCTAGAATGTCCATGGTACTGAGATCAAAAACTGTTAGAGTACAAGATATTTAACTGGTATTCTTCAGTCTCATGTGAATTTACTTTTTTGTATATTTATTAGTCATTTAGTTTTTTTCTCTGATAGCATGTTCTTATATCTGCCAAATCTTTTCTTTTCTTTTTTGGAGAGTTTTGCTATAAGATATATGTGCTCAGCAGAGAGACAGAGAGAGACAGAAAGACAGAAAGTGAGAAATCACCCCTGGGAGGATAGCTACGCCTCAATCCCTTCTCTTCCATTCATCTCCCTGATCTTGGGCATGCATGCACATGCAACTGGTATGACTTTCAAGCCACCGAACCATGACTGACCACATGGGAGTCCAGCGATGTAACTGCTATGCCATCTATTGGTCCCCAAATCTTCTTTGTAGATATTTGTCTTTTTCGTGTTTATTTATAGAATATTTTGTTTTATTAAAATATTTCCCATTTGGCAAAATAGTAAAAATACTCCATCCAGTGTCCATCTTGATTTTTATTTCTGTCTATATACCTTTGGCACAAAATAATGATTGTTTTTTACCACTATAGTCTATCACTTTGTTCTCTTCAATGTGTTCCGTTCTATTTTTCTTTGCATAGAATCAACTACTATCCTAATATCTATATCTGTATTTTGTTATATTTTATTTTTTAATTTATCAAAGTGTACATGTGCTCACCAGAGAGAGGGAGAAAGAGAGAGAGGGAGATAGTATCCCTCAATGAGGCATGGTTATACCACAATCCCTTCGCTTCCAGTTAACCATCTTGTAATTTTGGGCACTCACGTACATGAATCCAGAAAGTTTTTCTTTCTGTTTTTGAGAGATTTTTGCTATAGGGTGCATGCTCTTGCTGGAAAGATAGAGACAGAAAGCAAGAAACCACCCCTGGGATTATGACCATGCCGCAATCCCTTCTCCTCCATTCTCCTCTCGGGATTTTGTGTACACATGCACACACATCCAGTGTGTTTTAAGTCACTGGGTCCAGGATTTGAACCGAGGCCGACTACGTGGGAGTCCAGTGATGTAACCATCATGCCATCTGCTGGTCTCCCCAGCATGTTTTTCATGCCACCGGTGCTAGGATTTGAACCTCTATAGGTGATGTAGGATCCTGCTTCCTTAATTACTATGTTACAAAACTGGCCCATTTATTTTAAAATAGTTAATTGTTTTTAGCATTCAAGTTATTGAATATCTGCTATCAAACTTTTTCTAAATAATTATCTTAGTGCAAGAGGCTGGCGAGTGGTGTGGTGGTTAAGGGTGCTGGACTCCCACATGGCCAACCATGGTTTGAGTCCCAGACCTGGGAGCTTGCTTTCTTAATTTTCTTCTTTCTCTCTTTCTCAGTCTCTCTCTCACTCTGGTCAAATTTAAATAAGTAAATAAATAAAGTTAAAAATTCTTTAGAAAAATATTTATTATGATACAAATGATTATGTAATTCATTAATTTGTGATACCAAGTATTATCTTTTAAAATTATTTAATTTATTTATTATTGTTATTATTTTTTTAAGTTTGCTGTAGGGCACATGTACTCACCAGAAATAGAGAGAAAGAGAAGGAAAGTGAGAAAGCAAGCCACCAGATCTGGGACTCGAACTGGTTGAGTTGGCTATGTGAGAATCCAGCGCCTTAACCACCATGCCACCTACTGGCCTCTATCTAATGTTATCTTTCTTTTTTAAAGAATTATTTAATTTTATTTATTATTATCATTTTTAATTTGCTACAGGGCACATGAGCTCACCAGAGATAGAAAAAGTGAGAAAGAGAGACAGCAAGCCACCAGGTCCAGGACTTGAACTGTATTTGGTCATGTGGGAGTCCAGTGCCTTAACCACCATGCCACCTGCCAGTCTCACCCAATATGGTCTTAAAATACACTATTATATGAAGGGTCTTTGATAAATTCATGGAAAATCCATATGATGAAAGACTGTGTGTGGATTTAAAAAAAATTTGCAATGAAATAAATTAATTTTTAATTTCGTTTTCCCATGAACTCTTTGAAGTCCTTTTATATACAGTAGAGCCTGTCTCTATGCATGCCATTTCATCTTCCTGCCAAATTTATAATCTATCTTATTATATGTTTTTATACTGATTACTAAACACCACACTTTATTTATTTATCTATGTATTTTAAGAATTATTTTATTTAACTTTATTTATTTATTTTAATTTGACCAGAGAGAGATAGAGTAAGAGAGGGGGAAAGAGAGAGAGGGAAGGAAAGGGAGAAAGCAAGTCTTAAGTCTGGGACTCGAACCATGATCAGCCATGTGGGAGTCCAGCAACCTTAACCACCATACCACCTGCTGGCCTCATACTTTAATTTATTATATATTGAATATAATTGAATTTTATGCATTATAGAATCTTTTAATATCAAAATGTTATTGTAATTAGCATTTTTCTAGATTAACTTTACCCTTTTTTTTTTGGAGAGGTTTTCGCTATAGGGCGTGTGGCTTTCGCTATAGGGTGCGTGTGCTCGCCAGACAGACAGAGAGAGACAGAGAGACAGAAAGCGAGAAATCACCCCCCGGGGAGATGGTCACAGCACAATCCCTTCTCCTCCATTCTCCTCTTAGGATCTTGGGCACGCACGCACACGTGCCTGGCGTGAGTTTTAAGCCACCAGGTCCGGGATGCGAACCGCAGTCGACTTCGTGGGAGTCCAGCAACATAGCCATTACGCTAACTGCTGGTTCCCTTTACCCATTGTTTTTGATAATTATTATAATCAATCATTTTGTTTAAAATTATTCTATTAGGCCTTTGAAATTGAATCAGATATATGAAAAAATTTGAGAATAAATCTTTAAACTATTTTATTTTTTCAACTAGGTAAAAGGCTTATCTTTATATTCTTTTCATTTTACTTAGGATTCCTCAGTAAGAGGCCAGCAGATGGTATGGACTCCCACATAGCTGATCGTGGTTAGAGTCCCAGTCCCAGAGGCTTGAGAATTACACCAGTCATGTGTGCACGCCTTCTCAAAATCCCAAGAAAAGAATGGAAGAGAAGGTATTGAGGCATGGCCATCCCCCTCGGGGTGTGATGTCTCACTTTCCTTTCCCTCCTTCTCTCTCTGTCTCTGCTGAGCACATGTGCCTTATGGCAAACACCTAAAAACAAAACAAACAAAATTCCTTAATAAAATTTGTAGTTTTTTTTTTAGTAGATATTGTCCATTTCCAGTTTACTTTATTCGTGAAAAAATTTTTGTTTTGTTTTTAGCGTGGATGAGGTCTTTATAAACTTTTTTTACTATAATACCATATGTGAAACCTACTGAATTTTTAAAAGTCATTATTTATTTAATTTTATTTATTATTATTATTATTTTTCAACTTAGGGCACATGTACTCATCAGAGAGAGAGAGAAAGAGAGAAAGAGAGAGAGAGAAAGTGAGAAATCAAGCTGCCAGATCTGGAACTTGAATTGTGATTGGCCATGTGAGAGTCCATCATCTTAACCACCATGCCGCCCGGTGGCCTTGAAACCTGCTGGACCTGAAACTTACTGAATTTTATACTATATTTTCTTTCTGGTCATTGAGATCACTATTTTTTTTTTTTGTTAGAATTCAAATAATTTTCTTGAATCTTCTAATAAAAAGATTTTTTTCTTTTTTTTAAGAATTATTTTATTTAACTGTATTTATTTATTTTAATTTGACCAGGGAGAGACAGAGTGAGCGAGGACAGAGAGAGTGAGAAAGCAAGCTGCCAGGTCCAGGACTCGAGCCACGGTCAGCCATGTGGGAGTCCAGTGTCCTTAACCACCACACCACCTGTCGACCCCATGAAAAGATAATTTTCTAACTTGCTTTTAATAATAATTTACAGAAACCTTTCTGATAGTTAGATATGCATTGTTCTAGCTATGTTATAGCAAATTTTCCAGAATCCACATACAAATAATATTTTTGCCTCTTTTAAAAACATAATTCTTTTGCATTAACCTTTTTATCTTTTGAAAGTTTTTTTTCTATAGGATGAGTGTACTCACCAGAAAGACAGAGAGAGACAGAGAGACAGAAAGCGAGAAATCACCCCCCAGGGGGTATGGCCATGCCGCAATCCCTTCTCCTTCATTCTCCTCTTGGGATCTTGGGCACACACACATACACACTGGGAGTGGGTTCAAGCCACTGGGTCCGGGAGTTGAAAGGTAGTCGACTACATGGGAGTCCAGCGACATAGCCATTATGCCAACTGCTGGTCCCTGTATTAACCTTTTAAAGGAAGTTGATATTCAATAAATTAAGTACTATTAAGTCAGATAACATTTCTTTAATAAGTACAAAAACAGACCAAAAAAATTGAACTATCAAGTTCATAGTAATCTATAATCTGTATTCTTGGGGCGAGTAGGCGGTGAGGTTCAAGTGCTGGACTCTTACATGGCTGATCACAGTTTGAGTCCTGGATCTGGTAGCTTGCTTTCTTACTTTCCCTTTCTCTTTGTGCTCCCTCTGGTCAAATTAAAAATTAAATAATAACAAATATAATTAAATAAATAAATAATTCTCAATAAATAAATCAAATCTGTACTCTTTATCCAACTCTTTGCTACCACAATGTGTTGGTGGTATAATATTCACTACGAGAGACACTGAAACTTGAGACTGGAAGTGAGCAACATTAATCCTGACAATAGTAAAAATTTCTGGCTTCATGTTGTAAAATAAACAGCTTCGCAGGAGCAGACATTTCTTCGGGGAAGTAAATTGTGTGTCTTTTGGTTGGAGGAAAGCAGTAGAGATAAAGACAGCAAGAAGCCACATGGAAACTTGGTTATGTTCAGATAATCAGTAGCAGGATAACTGAAATCCATAAAAATTCCCAGATCTCATGTTACTTTGCTCCAAGGAACACACACTCTGTGTTGCCTACGGTATATTTATATAGATTAGTATTTTTCTCAGCTTGAATTTTTAAACAGGTGTCACACAAATGGTAAGGTTTTCTAAAAGTATATATCTCTTAAAAACTTTAAACCTACTAAGAACTATTAGAAATACTTTTCACATAATGCTTTCTGGACAAATAAGAAAATTACTTTCAAATGCAATGCATATTATAAATGGATATATATCAAGTAAAAACTAAATGAATGTTATCAATTAATACATGTCTTTTGTTTTGTAAATAATCAGTGTTCAAATACCTTTAATGTTTTTACGACCTTTTGTCATCTGCTTAACTAATGATCACAATGGTAAGATATCTAGGAGAAGAAAATTTTATAATAAGCTCCCCACTGAAGTATTGCAATAGACGTGTTTGATGAGAATCAAGTCTTTATAATATCTTTTTCAGTTACAGCCCTAATCAAGGTTGCAAATCATGCCTTTCTATAGTGTAAGATAAATGATTAAGGGTCCATTTTGTTGTTAATTCCTATTAGCACTGATGAGTGCCAGGCACATGGATCAGAGGCAGAATAGACTCTTTAAAAGAACTAGGAAACATTTAAATATATTCAAGAAGTAAGATACTTAAAATATCTGGACTTTGAGAGAACTCTTTAAGATTATCATTTTAAGCAGAGTATTGAAAGGTGTTGGCAATTCAGTCAATAGAAGGCACCCTCTTTCTCTAAAGCAGTATTGAACAATTACTCCTGAATGATAAGAGAGATGCTCTTCTAAAAAGATTGTCACTGGGACAGCAGTCATAATGGCTATGTTGTTGGACTCCCATGTAGTCGACCACAGTTCGAGTCTCGGACTGGGTGGCTTAAACTCACATCGGGCACGTGTGTGTGCATGCCCAAGATCCTGAGAGGAGAATGGAGGAGAAGGGATTGTGGAGTGGTCATCCCCCCTTGGGGGTGATTTCTTGCTTTCTGTTTCTCTGTCTTTCTCTCTCTTTCTGGCGAGTGCACACACCTATAGCAAAAATCTCACCCCCCCCAAAAAAAAAAAAAGATTGTCATTAGGTTGTACCCAAAGATCTTCCATAAATTCCATCAACAACTTCATAGTCATTGAATACTTTATAGCACTAAAGAAAAAGAACAAGAGTACCAAACTGCATTTTACCAACTTGTGCCTGGCTCCATCTCAGTTCTGTGTTATTATCTTTCTTTACTGAAAAACGGGCTCTTTCTAACTCCTGTTTTTCTGTTTTAGGAACAATTTACAGGTTCTTTTCATAATCGTGAGGTGAAAGATGTTTTCTTTGCAGGGATTTGATGCATTAGAAATTCTTCACTTTGGTCCAATAGCTTCCAGCTAGCTAATAATTCTATTAAGTAAATTCTAAAATCTAGTCATTCCCGCAGTGTCTATTAATATCTTCCTAAGTCTCTTTATTCATAAAAACATCATGATTCATCTTTGTGAAGCTGAGAGTTTGAAGTGGTCACAATTTCCCTTCACATTCTTTATTTTTGCCAAAGATTGCTTTGAAAGTCTAACTACATGCCAATGCTAACACTACCTTTTACTCTAAAACTTCCCTTGCTAATGTTCAGAAAGATACTTTTGCCAAGATGGGTTAGGAACGGCAACCATAGCAAATAAAACCCTAAATTAAGGAAGTGAGAGTAAATAAATATTTAATCATCCAAAATTTAATACTTATGTTAAGGAACGAAATATTAAAAGTCATTTTATACAGAGTGAATTTATATCGGAGCTGAATTTAAAGTTGTGAAGCTTTGAGTGATATGATAATCATATTTTCCCCCTTCAGTTGTACTAGGGGATTGAAATTTATATACTCAATAATACTCAATAACTAGAAAAGAATCATAAAGGATCAGGCTGGAGGAATATGTCTCTCTCCATTTTTTGCTGTCACTCCCACAGTGATTTTAATATTTTTCCTATATCTTCTCTGGTTTCTTGTGCAAAACATTGTTTCCATATGCAGATAGTTTTGAAATGAATACTATAGTCTGTGTGATTCCCGGCATATATCCACATTTCCCAGGTTCTACGATGGAATCATTAACAACCAAAAAAAAAAAAAAAAAAAAAAAAAGAAATGAGAAGCTAGAATAGCTAAGGCTTGCCGGTTTTAAAGTGTACTAAACAGAGTAATTGTTAAGTCTTTCATTTAAGCTATTCTTATCCCTTGACTCAAGCTTTATAGTTTCTTGAAACATGAAAGAAAAGAGAATCTTTCAGAAACCAAGCTAACATCACATTGCTTTATTTGTAGTTTTCAAGTGTTTTGGGCAAAACTTTAGGGACACTGATGGATTTTATGCATTTAATTCATGTTATATCAGACTAGTGATTTACATAGCATATTTGTGACTACCTCCACCAGTTGTGCCCAGAAATATTATTATTTATTGAATTCTTTGCAGATAGTGATGTGTGTATTGTGTAAAAATAGTAAAGTAGCTACAATGAGTAATGTAAATATATCTAATATGTTATGAATAAAGACTTACACAAGAATAACCGGTCTTTTCTTGAATTGAATTAGAGAGGTGATAAATATTTTTACTTCTTAAACAATTGTAGTGTAATTGAAAGAGGAACAAGGCAGTGAGTTTCTCTAGCTTCAAAAGCATTTTCTGCAGCTTTAGAAGAAAACTTTTACAGGCATCTTTTTTTTTCTTTTGTCTTGGTTTAAATGAAATATAGTCATACACATTTATAATGGCATTTATCTCCTGAACAATGAAATTTTAATAATTTTTTATAAATACTTCAATTAAAGAGATATCTATTTACAATCAGTTACTTTATCAATGAACTTTTGTTAGGGTCACTTACATGAAACTCAAATGTTGTTTTACTTTTAATGAATGTTACAAATGATGTAGTAAATTTATTCAATCTGGGGCTGGCAAGTGGCATGGTGGTTAAGGCGGCTGGACACAAACATGGCTGACTACGTTTGAGTCCTGGACCTGGCAGCTTGTTTTCTCACTTTCCTTCTCTTTCTCCGGTCAACTTCAAAAATAAAATAAAAAACAAAATAAAATAATGACAATGAATAAAAATTTAAAAAACGGATCAAAAATTTATTCAATCCATATTCTATTTCATATTATTTACAGTTAGAAAATGGCAATGTGTATATTGCATTAAGGTGAATATATTTATTCTGCAAAATGCTAATTATTTTCTTCTTCAAATGAGTGAGAAGCACATGTGAAAATGGTAAGTTTTTTTCTTTGGTAGAGGTTTTTGCTATAGGGTGTGTGTGCGCACCAGAAAGACAGAGAGAGACAGAGAGACAGAAAGCAAGAAATCACCCCCCAGGGGAGATGGCCACGCCACAATCCCTTCTCCTCTATTCTCCTCTAGGGATCTTGGGCACACATGCACACACACCCAACTTGTTTTCAGTCACTGGGTCCAGGACTCGAACGGTGGTTGACTACATGGGAGTCCAACGACATAGCCATTATGCCAACTGCTGACCCTGAAAATGGTAACAGTTTAAAAAACAGTATCTTGCCTTTTTAAAGTTGTGATTCCTATACTTTTTTTCCAACTACACCTTTCCTAGGTATCTGTCACAAAGCTAGCCAAATATTTTTCAAGTTAGGTAAACTTATGGTATGCGGATTATGGAAAGTCAATCGGATTTTTTCCTCTGGAATGCCATCCTACCTCAGCCCCTTCACTGAATAATGTTACTCACCTGTGACATTTAAGTCGCTCACTACCGGAAGATACATCTTCCTCGTGGTGCTTTTGCTAGAAGTGCATAGAGCTGCTATGTGCTTTCCTTGGTTTTCCTCAGTAGGTAATAATGAATACCCTGCTAAGTGGTTGACTTGGCTCATGTAATCTCTGCTAATTTTTTTTTTTTTTATTTTACTGAATAAACAAATTTGCCGGTAGAAAACCTCAGTTTTATACAACATTTACCTTTATATCCTAAATGATTGGCAAATTGTACCAGAATATGGAAAAATTGTCATTTACTGGTTAATATTTTGTACAAATATATATTTTTTTTACCTTGCCAGCAGATGTACACACTCACCAGAGAAAAAGACAGAATCAGAAACAGAGAGAAAGTGAAAAAGAGCCCCCTGCCCGCGCCCAGAAGGATGGTCAAATCACAATCCCTTTTCTTCCATCTCTCCCATTTCGAGATTTTGGGCATGCACGCGTTCGTACTCAGTATGTTTGTCAAGCTGCTGGATCCAGGACTCGGACCACGCAGTTGGCCATGTGGGACCCAATGCCTTCATGACCATGTCACTGGCTGGCCTGCAAGCACTCTTTATGTAAGTCATTCTTGTATATGTTATGAAGTGGTTTCTCCTTCTGCCTATGAAGCTAATAAATTATCAGGATACTTTAAAAGGTCACACTTTTAGAGATATGACCTAGTTAAAAATATTTTCAGTGTCACAGGTAATTTGGAAATGAACTTTTTGGAATGAAAAACAGAATAACGTAAAGCTAAATTTAAAGAGGCGTTTTTATAAAAGTAACTCTATCGGGCTGATTCCACAGCTCAGTGGTTAAGTGCTGTGTACTGAGAACTGGAATCTCCATATCCCCATGGCCAACCAAAGTTCCAAGCCCAGCCCTGGTGGGTTATAAAACATGATGGGCCCATGTGTGTGCATGCCCAAAATTCTGATAGGAAGGAGAATGGAGAAAAGAGGACTGCGGTATAACTGTGCACCTTTGGGAAGGTTCTCTCTCTCTCACTTTCTCTCTGGTAAGTGCATGTACTCTTTAAAAGAAAAAGAAAAAGGAAACTCTATATGTCAGCATTTCATTACCTGTGAACTTGTCAACTTCTTACATTAAATAATCAGCACTTATCAAAAACAGCATTCTGGGAACCAGCAGTTAGCATAATGGCTATGTCACTGGACTCCCACGTAGTCGACCGTGGTTCGCGTCTCGGACCCGGTGGCTTACAACTCATGCCGGGCGCGTGTGCGTGCGTGCCCAAGATCCCGAAAGGAGAATGGAGGAGAAGGGATTGCGGCGTGACCATCCCCCTGGGGGGTGATTTCTCGCTTTCTGTCTCTATGTCTCTCTCTGTCTGGCGAGCACACGCGCCCTATAGCGAAAAACCTCTCCAAAAAAAAAAAAAACAAAAAACAAAAAAAACCAAAAAAACAAAACAAAAAAAAAAACAGCATTCTATGGATTTGTATAATGAACTGACATGAATACAATGATGAAAGGGAGTGGGCTGTGATCAAGCTATTGTTCCGGCAGCCACAGGTGTCCCTGCCAGTTTGGCAGTCCTAATCCAGGGGGGCTATGTATCACTTGCTGTTTTCTGGGTGGAGCGAGCCCTCCCTGCCTTGGACTTTCGGAGGTGCCCAATCTGCATGGCTTTATGAGATGGCTATGATTCAATTATTTTCTTTTTCATGGCAGGGACAGAGAGATGGGGGGTTAAAAACACAGATGGGAGGACAGCAGGTGACATGGTGGTTAAGGTGCTAGACTCCTGCATTGTTGACCACAGTTCAAACTCAGGACCTGGCAGCTTGCTTTCTCACTTTGTCTTTCTCTCTATCTCTATGTCTCTCTCTGGTGAGCACACATGCCATATAACAATTTTTTTAAAGAAGTATTTTTTTTAAAAAGAATGATTTTATTTACTTTATTTATTTATTTGACCAGAGAAGAACAGAGTGAGAGGAAGAGAGAGGGAAAGTGAGAAAGCAAGCTGCCAGGTCTGGGACTCAAACCACTGTCAGCCCTGTGGGAATCCAGTGCCCTTAACCACCACACCACCTGCTGGATATCCCTATAACAACTGTTTAAAAATTACTAATAAATTTATTAAATATTAAATATTGGGACCAGCAGGTGGTGTGGTGATTAAGGCACTGGACACTCCCATGTGGTCAACCACAGCAGGAGTCCCAGATCTGCTGGCTTGCTTTCTCTCTCTCTCTCTCTCTCTCTCTCTCTCTCTCTGTGTCTCTCTGATCAAAATTAAAAAAAAAGAAAACAAAAGAATTAGTAAATAAAATTAAAGCGAAATGATTCTTTAGAAAGAAAAATTAAATATTACTAATAAACATCATTTTTAAAGATTTGCTATAGGGCACGTGTGCTCACCAGAGAGAGAAAACAAGAGCGAGGGAAAGTGAGAAAGCAATAAAAATTAAATAAATAATTCTAAAAAAACAAAAACAAAAAACCAGGCATCTTTGACATGGTCTTCCAGTGTCAGGATTCTCTGTCCAGCCTCTCAATTAGCTAGAATTACAGGTGTGTTCCGGTTGCATTATGGACTGAACCCATGCCTCCCATTGTAGCATTCAACCACCCAGGAAGTTGGCACCTGGGCACCCCTGTGGCTGGGCTATGACTGAGTCCAATTATTCCTTAATACTTCTCAACAAATTTGTTGTTGTTTTTTCTAGTTTTTGCTTTTGCTATAGGGTGTGTGCATTTGCCAGAGAGACATGGAGAGAGAGA
The DNA here is from genome assembly GCA_026018925.1 of Tupaia tana. NCBI lineage: Eukaryota > Metazoa > Chordata > Mammalia > Scandentia > Tupaiidae > Tupaia > Tupaia tana. Next base: position 125,201,628 of record JAKSZU010000006.1, read on the forward strand.
GAGAGAGACAGAGAGAAAGAGTGAGTGCGAAATCGCCCCTCAGCGGGGATGTCCACACGCTTACCTGTGCCTGGCATGTATGATTCTCAAGCCACTGAGTCTGGGATTTGAACCATGAAGCTGGCAATGTGGGATCTAGCATCTTAAGCTTCATACCACTTGCTGGCCCCTCTGTTTTTTTTTTTTTTTTTTAATGGGGCAGATAGTTTAACCTCCTTTCTAACATTAAGAGGATACATCCTAGCTTATTACATTTCAATTTATATGGTAAAAATTTTAGAATTCTCTTTGAAATCCTGGTTCACTTGACTATTTGACAACAAGGCTGTAGTAATGAAGGATGCCCTAGGATTTTAAAATTTAACTTGATAGTCCTAACTTTTAATAATGGTCACCTAAATTAAGTGTACTTTATTTTCCCTTAATACAGAGTCTGAACTTTGGTGATATTTCTCTTTGGGTACTTTTCTTTTTCATTGGAAAACATAACTTAAAAATCGAAGTGACACTGTGTAAACGTTAAGAAAAAAAAATCTATGCCGTGCAGAATCTTCATCAGAAAACTGAGAAGATGGCAGTACAGTTAGAGGGCAACAGAGTAAAATCTTAGAAAAAATATGGTCGCAGGAAACCTCTAGAGGTTATCTTTCGTCTTCATCCTGCTGGCTTCAGGCAAACTTTACCTAAACTATTGTAGGCAGATAGGTATCTGAACTGTTTTTAAAGATCTTGAGGGAAGCAATTCCATAATCTCTTAATATCCTTCTTTATATCTAATCTATTTGTCCATTTAATTTAGTTTATCTTCAGCAGACACGGATAATGTTACCCTTTGCAATATAATTCATCATAACCTTGATAATTGAGATATTGTTTATATATGATAGAATTTCCTCAGACAGCACAGAATATTATCATTTAAAACACTTAAACCTTAATTGTCAATGCCTGAGAAACATTTACTTATAAATTCTGAGACCAACTGGAGCCAAAGATCAAATTCTTTTTTTAAATGAGAAGCTAATGCTACCTTTGGGAGGGTTTCTGAACTTCATCATGGGGAAAAAAAAAAAAATCTACTTCCATATAGGGACAGAGCCTTTGCACAATCTTCAGTACAGTTCTGAGAAATGTGTAAAATTCTGGTTTTCAGTGCCTTTCTGTTTACTGTTTAATACTAATTGTGCTATGGTTCAGAAACATGCTTACAACTCTACCTATCCATGACTACAACTCTACCTCTAATTATTCTTCACAGGTAAAGGTGAGCTATTTTTTAAAAGTTTGAAATCAAACAACCTTATTATATTTTTGCCTTCCCCAAATGTTTCTATAATTTTAACAAATACACCCTAATTTTATGGTTTCAAAGATTTGGCTATAACATAAAGCATAGTAAAATGATGATAAATTACTTACAAATTTGTGTAACTCTTTTCTAAGTGGTTAAATTAGTGGAATGTATATTTTTTGAGTTATAATAAATCCATCATTTAAAAATGTAATGTCTTGGGGCTGACATGGCATGGTGGTTAGGGTGGCTGGACTCCCACATGGCTGACTGTGGTTCGCGTCCCAGACCCAGCGGCTTGCTTTCTCACTTTCCCTCTCTTTGACTCACTATGGTTAACGTCAATAAAGTAAATAAGTAAAATAATGACAATGAATAAATGAAATAAAATAATTCTTAAAAAAAAAGTCATGTCTCATGCCTTTAGTTGGGCCAGTCACACAATGTAAATGAGTAAACTTGGACTGATAGGGAATATCAGCTGTCTGAAATATCATTCAAATTTATTTTATTGCATTATATTTTATACATATAACACTAAATATTGTACATCTACTTAAAATGGAAGCAAACATATTAAATATTAGATAGGTTTAATGACTATAATTTCCTTTCATAACTCATTACTTCGTTTGTTTTGAGCCAAAATATATTTTACTTTTTCTTTTGTTATAAAGTCAATAGTGGGTTTTGTGGTTCCTGTTGTATTGTCTTTTAATTTTAAGTGATGTTTTGTTTTCCTCAGTTTACAATTGAAGACCGATGTTCCCAAAATAGTTATTTCCAAATATATATAGAATCATTGGATATGTGTTTGTATAATTTGTTGAATTCTGGTTTTCAGTGTCATTTGTCATCACATTTAGATTTTTAAAATTTTGCACTGTGGTTCAGCAGTAACATTTATAATTCTTTATACAAGCTATTTTCTTTTTTTTTTGTCTTATGAATTTAGTTCTTTAAATACAAAATTTAGGAAATTTGGAGCCATCTCTTTTATGTTTATAGAACCATCTAGCATAGGAAAATGAGCCAAGCGTTCTGTGCCATTCTAATTTCCCACAGATACAATTTCTCAAAGAGTAAGCCATTCAAATTATTCCAAACACATTTAAACAGTTTTGATGATTAAAACACACCAAAAAAGCCAAGTTTTTGATTGGGTTTTCACTGGTGACAAGTGGTAATTTACTTGACTTTCAAGAACAAACAATTATTTTCAACTCTTGTACGTTGTGGATGTATATCTGTGTATATATCATCAGCACCATGCCATATCGAAACTATTCATCTCTGTGTAGCTCAGCACACCACTAACTGGGCTTCTGAATCATCAAACAAAGAACCAAAACCTTAGTGGTTCAAACTATGGAAGTGTATTCAAAGGAAGTTCTTCCTACTCTGCTCATAATGTGCTTCACTGTTAACATTCTGAGCTCAAAGAAATACCTCATGAGCAATACAAGGAATACATGTGAAGTCTCAGTCCTCGTAAAACATTGGTGCCCTGTGTTTAAGCTTCATACTGGTACAGGAGCAATACTCTTATTCGTGCTTACCAATTAAAGGGCTGCATTCAACTCTTCAAGATTTTTCTCACACAATAAATTATGTCCTGAACTTGTGCCTGTCATGGCACTCTCTCTTAGAGTACTTTGGTCACATCAAAATTCTCATTTACAGCATGAATAATATAACCCAAGTGTTGTTATTTATACTTGGGCTTTCGAGCTTTCATCAGCTGCAAGAGAAAGCTCAAAAATATTTTAACCTTTAAAATAATTTGTCCTGTAAGTTCTCAAGCCTGTCTTCTACATTCTGAACCGTATCTGTTGCTAGACTTATATTTGCAAATACTTGTTTCTGTTTGGGGTTCATAATTTCTGCTATCCTCTGCAGACACTTCTTTATGAACTTATCAGCTATAAAAGGCTTTGATGCTAGAGCAATTTCTTTCAGTTAATACCCATTTGCATTTTACTACAGCATCACCACTTTTATTTGCATTTCAAAATAAATCCTGTTTAAATATCAGTCTTTTTCAGTTAATTAAACTTTTAACCATACATTTTAGCACGCATTGGTCAGAATTCTTATTTTTTTTTCATATCAGTGGATTAAGTGGTATTCTTTTGACACAGATGTAATACCTTGGCATATTAAACACACAGAATATTCAATATCTCCACAAATAAATATATTTTTCCATTTTTCATAGACTATGAGCCTACTTGCCTTACCTTACACTTCACATAGAGTCAGATATGAGCAAAAATTTGCTTAATTTTATTCGATCAAAAGTAACCGTACAAGTGCCGTGATAAAGAGTAGTTCGTACTTCATGTTAGTGTCAGGGAGGAAAAGGGATAGTGGGGACTAAGGGATTGAAGAGACCCTGTGCCAGCTAAGACAATGACCTACTACCCAGTTTTAGCTCATTGGTGCTACATGAGAATTGGGTCAGTGTTTCAAGGGAAAATGATGTGTAAAATTGTATGTGAAATATTCTGCCAATATTTGCGTGGGATAAATACAAAATATTCAGTGGCCAAAATCGACTAAAGGACAAGCTGATGATTTCACTGTAACACGTAACTTTTAATCTGTGACAGCATCATCTAGCTTCACTCAGTTTCACTGCTAGACTTTTCTCTAAACGCCACCTCACAGTTCAAAAGAAAATAATACAGTCCTTAGAGTGAGTATATTGATTTTGTTGATGATATGTAAAAAGAATTTCAGACTTTGAAGGAAGTTTTCAGATGTTTTGAATTTGCGATTATTGTATGTATGGACTCTGGAGTCTTATGACCTTGAGTATATAAATCTATCGTGTTGCGCATACACTCTCCAGAGAGACAGTGAGACAAAAAGTGAGAAATCACGTCCCCGCCCCCTTTGGGGGATGGCCACATTGCCATCCCTTCTCCTCCTTTCTCCTCTTGGGATTTTCGGCATGCATACATAGGTACCTGGCGTGATTTTCAAGCCGCCGGGTCCAGGAACTGAACCGCAGTTAGATGTAGGTGTCCAGTGCCTTAACCACCATGCCACCTGCTGCCCCCATCTGTTGCATTTTTTTTTTTTTTTTGGAGAGGTTTTTTCGCTATAGGGCGCGTGCGCTCGCCAGACAGAGAGAGACATAGAGGCAGAAAGCGAGAAATCACCCCCCAGGGGGGATGGTCACGCCGCAATCCCTTCTCCTCCATTCTCCTCTCGGGATCTTGGGCACGCACGCACACGCGCCCGGCGTGAGTTCTAAGCCACCGGGTCTGGGACATGAACCGCAGTCGACTACGTGGGAGTCCAGCGACATAGCCATTACACTAACTGCTGGTTCTTTCCCACTTTTAAAAAACAGATTTTGTTTGGACCAGCAGTTAGCATAATGGCTATGTCGCTGGACTCCCATGTAGTCAACCACGGTTCGAGTCCCAGACCCAGTGACTTGAACTCACTCCAGGGGCATGTGCGTGCGTGCCCAAGATTCCGAGGGAGAATAGAAGAGAAGGGATTGTGGCGTGGCCATCCCCCCTGGGGGGTGATTTCTCGCTTTCTGTCTCTCTGTCTCTCTTGTGAGCACATATGCCCTGTAGCAAAAAAAAAAAAAAAAAAAAAAAGAACCTTCAAAAAAAGAAAAACAACATATTTTGTTTTGTAGAGCAGTTTGGGGTTCATAGTAAAATTGAGCAGAAATTAGATAGTTCCCGTATACTCCTCTGCACACATACATGGCCCCTCCCACAGTCAATGTCCCACTCACGAGTGTACATTTATTATAATCCAGGAACCTATATTGGCAAGACATTATCAACCAAAGTCATAGTTTGCATTATGGTTCACTCTTGGTGGTGTACGTTCTATCTGTTTGAAATGTAGAGTGACGCAGTCCATCATTTTATTATCATTTGGAGTGGTTTCAATATCCCCCAAATTGCTTGTGTTCCATCCACCCATCACTCACTCCCCTCTAGGCCTTGATAATCACTGATATTTTTCTGTCTCCATTATTTTGTCTTTTCTAGAATGTCACCTAGTTGGGATCACACAGGCTTTAGTCCTTTGAGTTTGTCTTCCTGCACTTAGTAATTTACATTTAAGTTTCCCTCATGTCTTTTCATGGCTCGTTAGCTTATTTCTTCTTAGTGCTGAATAATATTACATTGTCTGGAAGTACTACAGTTTTCCATTCACCTACTGAAGAACATCTTGGTTGCTTCCAAGTTTTGGCAGTTATGAATAAAGCAGCCATAAACATCGGTATGAGGGTTTTTATGTGTACATAAAGTTTACAACTCATTTTGGTTACACCCAAGGAGCACAGTGCTGGTTCTTTCAAACATTTTCTAAAAACCTTTTTGTAGGCTTTTGCCATAGAACACGTGCATGCACTAGAGAGAGACAGAGAGAGAGAGAAAGTGAGAAATCACTCTCCTCTCCCCACAGGAATTTCTTCTCCATTCTCCTCCTGGGATTTTGGGCACGCATACACACATGAGCCCACTGTGATTTTTCAAGCCACGAGATCCGGGACTCAAACTGCAGTCAGCCATATGGCAATCCAGTGTCATAACCACCACACCACCTGCTGGCTCTCTTTTGCTCATTTTTGAAGTGAGTATTCATTTTTTTTATTGTTGAGTTTTAAGTGTTCTTAATGTATTTCGTGTAACAATCATTTATCAGATATGTCTTTGGCAAATCATTTCTCCTGAACTCTGGCTTTTATTCTCATTCTCTTTTTAGTGTCTTTCCCAACGCAAAAGTTTTTCATTTTAGTGAAGCCTGGATAATCTGCTTTTTTTTCTTGGGTTATGTCTTTAGTGTTTTATATAAAATGTCATTGCCATACTGAAAGTCATCTAAATTTTCTTCTGTGTTAATGTCTAGGAATTTTATAGTTTTGTATTTTTTTCTCTTTTTTCCCATATTTTTTATTTCATTTTCTTTTATACATTCAATCACATTATTTAGCTTACAAAATGAATATTTTGACAGGTGAACATTTCTCCCCAGTCCAGTATTTTACATGAAGACCTATGATTCATTTTGAGGTAATTTTTGTGAGGCATGTGAGTTCTGTGTTTAGAATCATTTTTTTACAAAACTGAATATGCACTTGTTCCAGCACTATTTGTTGAAAAGACTCTTCTCCATTGTGTTGCTTTAGATCCTTTTTGTAAGGTCAGCTGATTATATTTGTGAAAGTCTATTGTTGGGCTTCTTATTCTGTTTCACTGATCTATTTCTCTATTATTTCTCCAATACAATATTATCTTGAATGCAGTAACTTTATCAAAAGTCTTGAACTATATCGTCTAAGTCTTCTTACTTTTTCTTTTTCTTCAAAATTGTGCTGGTTAGTTTTAGTCTTCTGCCTCTCCAGTATACACTACAGAATCAGTTGAATCAGTACACATAAAATAACTTTCTAGGATGTTAATTGGGCTTGTGTTGACTCTACAGATAAAGTTGGAAAGAACTGACACATTGACTATATTAAGTCTTCCTATCTATGAACATGGGGTATCTTTTCATTTATGTAGTTCTTTATTTTTTTTTTTGTATCAGAGTTTTGTAGTTTTCCTCATATATTTATTGCATATAATTTTTTAGATTTATATCTGCCTTGTATATTTTAAAACCTTAGCAAGCATTAACTTCTTTTTTTTTTTTTTTTTTTTTTTTTTTAGGGAGATTTTTGCTACAGGGTGCATGTGCTTGCCAAAGAGACAGAGAGGTAGAAAGCGAGGAATCACCCCCTAGAAAGGATAATCACACCATAATCCCTTCTCCTCTATTCTTTTCTTGGGATTTTGTGCATATGTGCACACCCTGCCAGCATGAGTTTTAAGCTGCCAGGTACGGGACTTGAACCTCAATCAACTATGTGATAGTATAGCAGCATAACCAATACGCTATCTGCTTGTCCCTTCCAACAATAACTATCCTTATGAAAATAATAAAAATGAAATTATTTTCTGAAACTGACAAATTTAATTGATCTAATTGGATGTGGCAATATTGATTTAAACAAGCAAGTTCTGGTATTGCTTCCAAAAAAAAAAAAAATAGAGCAAACCAGTGCTCAATGGTACATACATAGATCCGTAATAGCATGTATATTTTTGTTATTCTTAAATATTAAAAATACATATACACAAACACACACACACATATGTATATATGTTTTCAGTTGTAAAACTTGATAGTACTAGTAAAGCATAGACCAAAGCCAAGCATCTTAGTTTGAGTCCCAGACTCACAACCTATTAACTCTTGGGGGGCAAGTTATTTAACTTTGTCCATACATTTCCTCAGCTTTTTTTTTTTTTTTTTTTTTTAGAATTATTTTATTTAACTTTATTTATCTATTTAAATTTGATCAGGGAGGGACAGTGTGAAAGAGAGAAAGAGAGAGAGAGAGGAGAGACGAGTGAGAAAGTAAGCCCCTAGGTCTGGGAATCGAACTGTAGTTGGCCATGTGGGAGTTCAGCACCCTTAACCACCACGCCACCTGTGGGCCCCCTACATTTTCTCAGCTTTAAAGCTGTAATAATATATTTGCTAACTCATTTGTTGAAAATTAAATACAAACAACAATGCCCAATGTATGGTTAGCAATATGTAACTTTTAGTCACATCTTAAAATAAGTATTTTTAAATAAAAATAATGTATATCTAATTACAATTGTGAAAGTAATATATGCCCACCTCAGAAAACATGAACAAACAGAAGAAAACAAAAAGACATTTTCTCATGATTTTGACACTAAGATATAACCACCATTTGCATGTTAGTGTCTTGTTATTTTAGTGTCTTATTTCCAGTGTCTTATCTTTCCTTTTTTTCTTTCTTTTTTAATAAAATATTGTTCCTAGTAGTTATATAATCTAACATCTTGGCTTTTTATTTATTTATTTATTTATTATTTTTTTTTCTTTTTGAGAGGTTTTTCGCTTTAGGGCGCGTGTGCTCGCCAGACAGACAGAGAGAGACATAGAGACAGAAAGCGAGAAATCACCCCCCAGGGGGGATGGTCACACCGCAATCCCTTCTCCTCCATTCTCTTCTCAGGATCTTGGGCATGCACGCACACGCGCCCGGTGTGAGTTTTAAGCCACCGGTCCGGGACGCGAACCGCGGTCGACTACGTGGGAGTCCAGAGACATAGCCATTATGCTAACTGCTGGTTCCCTTGACTTTTTACTTTTCACTTGATAATATTACAAGATTTGTTCATCTTTCAGAAAATTAAATACTGTTTCAAGTAAATAGGAAAAAGTCTTTGTAGTTTGCTTAACCATCATTGGCCTTTTAGATTATGTCCCATTTTCTGTTACTTTAACAATAGTGAACGTTTTTTAATGAAGCTAATTTCATTAAAATTATATTATGCAAAATTATTTATATGACATAAACATGGAAAGTAATCAAATAAGTAAATCTAATTATGTAAATAAAAGGTAAGTTGCATATGGGGAGGCTTTATATAAAGATGAAAGAAATTATTGTATGTTTTCTCAGTGCAGAACATTTGCATATATAAAGTTATTTAGACCTCCAGTAGCCAAACCTCCAAAAGACTTGATCATCTATATTCAAATATGTTTACATCTTCAGTTATTAAAAAATATTCGTTTTATTTTATTATTATTATTTTAAGTTTGTCATAGGGCACATATGTTCACCAGAAGTAGAGACAGACAGAAAGAGAGAGAAAGTGAGAAAACAAGCCACCAGGTCCAGGACTCAAACTGTGATCAGCATTACCATTGCAGGAGTCCAGCACCTTAACCACCATACCACCTTCTGGCCCCTACATCTTCAGTTTTATTAACCGTACATGGATACCATTAGTTTATACACAGAACACCTGCATTTTAGCTTCATATAGAGTAATGAGGGAGCATTGGGGGAGTAAATTCTGATCACAGGTCCAACTAGAAGAGTAATAATTTCTAAAATAAGTAAGCTTGATTGCATTAAGATTAGAAAATATGACTGCAATATTCAAACAATGTTACAATGACTTAGAGTTACAAGGAGTCTCAAACCCCATTCTTTTTTTTTTGGAGAGGTTATGCTCTAGGGTTTGTGCGCTCGCCAGAAAGACAGAGACAGAGAGACAGAAAATGAGAAATCACCCCCCGGGGGTAGGGGATGGCCACACCACGATCCCTTCTCCTCCACTCTCCTCTTGGGATCTTGGGCACGCACACACATGCACCCAGCGTGACTTTAAGCCACCGGGTCCGGGACTCGAACCATAGTCAACTACATGGGAGTCCAGCGACATAGCCATTACGCTAACTGCTGGTCCCATTACACTAACTGCTGGTCCCTCAAACCCCGTTCTTGACTTCTCAAACGTTTACCACTGAAGAAACATGCCTTTAATTGCTTATGATGTTCCCTTTCCTCTTCTTAAGCCTAATTCCTATACCATGGGTTTTACTATCAAACAAGTTGTATTATTAACTCATAGATATTGTTCTCATTTAAAATTAACCAGAGAAATAATACTTTTAGTCACTGTTTTTGGCTAGCATAAAATACTCAGTACAACCCAATAAGATGATGCAGTTCTAGACAAAGACAAAGCCACCAATGCTTCATAACCACATCTCTTGGCTCCACTCTAATATATTACCAAGTCCCCATATTAGTATTTCAGTAATTCAAATATTCTGTGATTAAGTGTTTTTAATAATCAGCAAGTTGTGGTAACTAAAGTTATAATGAAAGGAAAGGGAACTTTTTTGACAAGGAAAACAAATTGACACTTAAATTACAGGTAATATCAACGTTATACATCTAAAAGCACACCATTGTTATAGATCTTAGTTTTATATCATTCCCTTCTTGCAAATATACATGGGTCTTTATTGCATGAATTTGTTAAGATTCATCTATTTTTATGTACGTAAAAGAATTTTTTTTTTTTTTTTGAGTACTAGGAGAATGAGATATACAGAAAGTGAGAAAACTTGGGCTGTTACTCATGGTAGACATCAATATTGGAAAACGCTAAATTCATTATTGGTTCCTAATTACCAGTATCCTACAACAACAAAAGCCAGTCTTAGTGAGACTTAGAATTATCCTGACCCAATCAGTGATACCAATGCAATGAGTGAAGAGTAAGCCGTGAGCCTTTTAAATGCTTAGCATTTTGTGTTTGAACAGTAAAATTAAGGTGGAGTTCTTAATGTCAGCGATTTTATTGAAGAGGGTAGGGACACATTGGCATTTCCAAAGCTCTAAAAATTAGGGGTTTGCTTCATCTCTTTTCAGAGAATAAGAAGTTTAACACAATTCCTGCAAAGTAGGCTTTATACGAAGCACTAACATTTAACCTAAATACATTTATCTCTTAGTACATCAAGTTCTTAATTGCCAAGCATATATTACCAAACTGAAATTGAAGATAAATGAATATTTTATGTGTAGTCTCCAAAGGGATGAGAATTAAAAATTAAATTAAAAGGCACTTGCCAATGTTTTAATTTGCCTGTTTAAAAAGCAAACACAAATATTTGATGCTGACTATATTTTAAATTCCTCAAATCTAACTTAGTCAATCTCAGTAGCAGTAATTTGTAACTAAATAGGATTTTCTTAAATCTTACCAGAATGTAATGCTGACAACAACAAGAAAGTGCTAACTGCTTTTGATTTCTTAATATACTCTTGCTTTTCTATCCTTTGGAATGTTACTGGGTAGCAAAAATAGCTAACACCTTTGAATTTCTTTCATGCCATGCATTCCTCTAAGTAATCTACATGTATCTGTAGGTAGCATAATTAGTCCCATTTTATAGGACAGAAAGCCAAAGCACTGATATTTAAGAAACTTACACAGGATCACAAAGAAAATCAGTAGCATTATGTAGCCAAAACCTATCCTAGTAATATCTGTACCATACCGTATTGTAGGAAAACCTGAAAATAAATAATATTTGTTCATGTCAAGTAGACTGACAATTTTTGACTCATTTCTCATTGACCTATTCATTATCACATACTCTACAATATTTTTTTAGAATTACTTAATTACATTTGTTATTAATAATATTTTTCTTTTTTTTTTTTTCCTTTTTTTTTTCTTTTTTTGGAGAGGTTTTCGCTATAGGGCGCGTGCGCTCGCCAGACAGACAGAGAGAGACAGAGAGATAGAAAGCGAGAAATCACCCCCCAGGGGGGATGGCCACGCCACAATCCCTTCTCCTCCATTCTCCTCTCGGGATCTTGGGCACGCACGCACACGCGCCCGGCGTGAGTTTAAGCCGCCGGGTCCGGTACTCGAACCGCGGTCGACTACATGGGAGTCCAGTGACATAGCCATTACGCTAACTGCTGGTCCCCAATAATATTTTTTAATTCACTGAAGAGAGAGAGAGAGAGAGAGAGAGAGAGAGAGAGAAGGAAAGTGGGAGGGCAAGCTGATGAGTCTGGGACTCGAACTGTGGTCAGTGATGTGGGAATCCATCATCTTAACCACCACACCACCTACCTGCTGGCCCCATCTACAATATTTTTATGTTCCAAGATAAAATAAGATTATATTTAATTAAATAAGGGCCTTTAAAAATCTTTCATAGAAAAGAAAAACTAATTTTTCCTTTCAAACATCAACAAGAATGCTACAAAATCATAGGTTATACTACTTTGTTTAATTCCCTTTTATGGGAAATTAAATCATGTTGTGTTAAATCCACATAACATAAGGCTGTTATCCATGGGTTGCTTTGAATTTTCTTTAAAGTCCCTCTACAGTGCAGTATTTATCCCAAGTTAGTAAATCCCTTTAAACCCCTGTTTGGTGGCTATCTGCCATGTGCTCTTATTACCTAGAGGGTAAACCTAATGTTTAACTATGTCCTTCTCTTTGCCTTAAATAAAAGAAAATCCTAATACATCAATTAGAGCCAGTTCTCAATTATCTGTTGTCATGGGACAGAGACCACAATAGCAAGGATAATTTAAACCTATGAATAATTACAAAGTCTAATTTGGTCATTATTTTCATTTTTTCTCCAAACAAATCCTACTTTTCTGAATTGGAAATTTAAAATAGACTTAATCAAATATTACCTGGCTTTTTGCTTGTGTCTTTTTTTTTTTTTTTTTTTTTTTTTTTTTTGTAATGTTTCTGACACAGATTGGTGAAAAGAGTTCATTGGGATAGAAATATATCTAAAGGCATTCAAAGAGCTGAATAAAAAAGATAATCTATATGTAAAAACTTCTATTATTCATTTGTTATATAAGAGATTCTTGGGTGAATTTGGGGGACATGATGAAAGTAGGTCTTCTGGGAATTTTCCTGAGAAAGAGACCATACTCCAAAATTTGAAGTTTCCCCTTTTTTTTAAAGATCAGATCAGCTGCCCAGTTACTGGGCTGATGCCATCCCATATTCCAGTAATATTAGCACCTTCATTGACAGCTGGCAAGATGCCTTCTGTCTGGAGCCGTATAGCCAATCAGAGTTGATGATATTGTATTAATGGTTCCATAATAAAATGAAAAAGATGGCCTTCATTTTGATGAAAGCTGTAAAGTAGCTATTGTGCTTGTTTGGTATTGCAAGGCCCAAATGTATTATTTATGCAGTTTTTCTTTTGAAAGAAAAACTGAAAGAGCAGATTTCATTTTACAGCATTCAGTCAAAGCTATTGTCTCATGAATGTGAACATTTCTGCATTTTATTTTCTCAGACTGTAGAAGGCATTTTTCAGAGATCATCTAAGTAGGGATTTAAAAGTTTAAAAACTGCTTTTAAAATAGGTAGGCCCTAATGACTGAGTCTATTGTTCATACTGGTAGATAAGCTAAATCAACACTTGCCACATAAGAACGTGCACTCAGTTGGAGACATAACTTCCAAGGTCTTGACTCGTTAAGACTTCCTGGAGAACAATGTTGGCAACATGGTGGCATAGGAGGCTCCTACAGAGTGCACCAAATAAGAATTTATTTGTGAATCAATTCCCTCCCAGAGAAAGTCAGAAACCAGATATCTCAGGTGTCCTATGCAAAGGATGCCTGAGAAAATATCCACATCAAAAGGGTAATAAAAGCTGAGAGACCCAGGGACGAGTAGGTGGCAGGCAGGGTGACTGAGGCATTGGACTCCCAAATGGCTGACCATGGTTTGAGTCCCAGACCTGGCAACTTGCTTTCTCACTCTCTCTCTCTCTCCGTCACTGGTCAAATTAAAAAGTATTAACAAATAAAATTAAATACATATATATTTTTTAATAAAAGAGCTTCTTGCTACCCCCCAAAAAAATGTTGAGAGACTCAAGGGCAAGACTCAAGGGCACAGACCATTCCTCTGGGTATTTTTTTCTTACAATGGAAAAGGGAATCCCTAACACCTACTCTCCCCCCGTGTACAGAGGGGTTTAGTCCTCACATACAGCGTTCCAACTCTAAAATGCCCCATGGATTGGCTTCTAACCCACTGACTCTGTGAGAGGAGATTAGGCAAGTCTCCCTAGACCACAGGAGGGAAGCAACGGTTTTATATGGTTTTCCAGTGGATCCCTGATGACTAAGATTCTGACTATCTTGCATTAGGAAGTTAGAGTGTCAAAAACCTGCTGGCAGCCTGAGAAGTAGACCAGTACTTCCCAAACCTTCTCTCCTGGCTCACCCTAGTAATAATTCCAATTTAGTTAAGTCCTCCTAGGAGGAGTTCATCTACACAGGAAAGCACCCCATCTTTTACAACTCCACCCAAAATACTGCATCCCAAACTTCCTATCTGTGAGAAAAAAAGGGGGCTGGGCATGTGCAATTCTCCATAGATAACAGAACAAAGAAGTAGTTTTAAAGAGGTATCCAAACACCCTCAGGGGCTATATCCCATGGGACTAGTGCAGAAAAGGGTCTAAACAAGGACTACCGTGACTCTCTTGACTGGGTTCACAGCACACTATTCCAGGGCTACTTGATGATCTGGCTTCTAACCAACTTGCAATGAGGACTTACAGGGGCAAAATGTAGCTTTTTGTTAGCTCAACACTTCCTGAGCCTTTTCCTCCCGCTGAACTCAACAGTAACATCAAGGGTACCAGGTGTTCTTCCTGGAAGGAGTTTGTCTACACATTGAGCACCTCAACTTCTTCCCAAGGAACTGTATCCCAACTCTCCTAGCTATGAGAGCAGAAGATATCAGGCACATGCAAGTGTCCCTAGATTACAGAATAAAGAGGAAGTTTTAAACGAATGATTGGTGGCCATTTTCGGAGGCCATTCTCCTGGGAGCAGTGCAGAAAAAAAGGCTAGAACATGCAGCTCCTATTTTCTCTTCTGAAGAGGTTTGTGCATGATCTTCTGGTGGCTACTTGACAGCCTTGCCTCTAATTAACTTGTACCAGGCACCTAAGACAGGAGATAAATAGTAGCCCCCAGGTAGCCTGAGCAGGAACTCACATACATGGAGCCTTTCCTTTGACTTATCCCAGTGATAAATACAGGTCTACTCATTCTTCCCGGAAACAGCTAGTTCATACTGAGTGCTACAAGTTCTATAGATTCCACCCAAGGGACTACATTCTCTCTCTCTCTCTCTTTATTTTTTTTTTGCCATAGGGCATGTGCACTTATCAGAGAGAGACAGTGAGAGGGGAAAGTGAGAAATCACCCCCGCCCCCCCAGGAGGAATGGCCATGCCACAATCCATTCTTCTCTACTCTCCTCCTGGAATTTTGGCCATGCACATACACATGCCTGGAATAATTTCAAGTCTCCAGGTTTGAACTCAAAGAGCCAGTCAGTCGTGTGGAAATCCAGCACTGTAACCACCACATCACCTGCTGGCCTCACAGGAACTATATTCTTCTTCTTCTTTAAAAATAATTATTTATTTAATTTTATTTATTAATTCAGTCATTTTCATTTGACCAGAGAAAAACAGACACACAGAGAGAAGGAAAATGAGAAAGCAAGCCATCAGGTCCGAGATTGGAACCAGGTTCAACAGCAGATAGCTGAAGTGTAAGAAATGATCAGTGAACTCAAAGACAGGTCTGTGGAAAACATCTAGTCTGAGGTGCAAAAATAAAAAATAACTAAAGGATAAAGAAACTTACAAGATACCAACAAATGGAGCAACCTATGAATTATCAGTGTGCCAGAAGGAGAAGAGACAGAGAAAGGAATGGAAAAGATATTCCAAAAAATAATGGCAGACAATTTTCCAAGCCTGGGAAAGACAATAGAAAGCTAGATTCTGAAAAATGAAGGGATATCAAATAAAATTAATCCAAACAAGCCTACACAAAACATATTATACTTAAGTTGTCAAAAGTAAAGGCAGGGACCGGCAGTTAGCATAATGGCTATGTCACTGAACTCCCATGTAGTCGACCACAGTTAGAGTCCTGGACTTGGTGGCTTAAACTCATGCCAGGTGTGTGTAAGTGCGTGCCCAAGATCCAAAAGGAGAATGGAGGAGAAGGGATTGTGGCGTGGCCATCCCCCCTGGGGGGTGATTTCTTGCTTTCTATCTCTGTTTCTCTCTGTCTCTCTGGTGAGCGCATGTGCCCTATAGCAAAAACAAAAACAAAACAAAACAAAACAAAAAACTCTCAAAAAACAAAGTAAAGGCAAAGAAAGAATATTGAACACAGGAAGGAAAAAGTGGTTCATCACGTATAAAAGAATCTCAATGAGACTATCAGTGGATAAATCAGCAGAAATCTTGCAGACCAAGAGTATAGGATGGTGTATTCAATATCCTGCAAAAAATTCTGAAAAAAAAAAATATCCTGCCAGCCGATATTACTGTACACAGTTAGTATCTTCATCCTGAAGAACTTCTCCAGCATTTGTTGTAAGGCAGTAAACTCCCTCAGTTTTCATTTTTCTGAAAAAGTCTTTATTATCCTTAATTATTGTTTGATTGTTTTTTTAGTTTTGCCATAGGATATGTGCACTCACCAGAGATGGGGTTGGAGGAGTTAGAAATCACCCCTCAGATAGATGGCAGGCCACAATCCCTTCTCTTCTATTCTCCTCTTGGGATTTTGGACACACACCTAGACACATCTGCACCTGGCTGCAGAGTCGGGACTTGAACTGTGGAGTTGGCGATGAGGGATCCAGCTGCTTTAACCACCAAGTTACCTGGCTGGCCCATTTTCTCCTTTATTTTTGAAATACTCTGTTGTGTGTACAGTATTATTGGTTGGCTGTTAGTAACCTGCAAACATGTAAAGTATAAAATTTACTGGAAATTTTAATACTATAATGGTAGAAAATGATTATCTCTAGAGGAAAAGTTAAAGGTAAAATATTAAAATAAACTAAAACTTGAGGGACCAGCAAGTGGCATGGTGATTAAGGTGTTGGACTTCCATATGGCTGACCATGGTTTGAGTACCAGACTTGGTAGCTTGCTTTCTCTCTCTCTGTCTCTATCTCTCTCTGGTCAAATTAAAGAATAATAAATAATATTAAATAATAATTCTTTAAAAATAAACTAAAACTTCAGGATAGATCATGTGTTAAGCCACAAAAAAATCTTCATAAGTTGAAGAAGATAAAAATCATATTACATATCTTTTCTGGTCACAATAATATAAAACTAGAAACCAACAACAGGAGGAATCAAAGGAAATTAACAAATCTGTGGGAAGTATACAATATGTTCCTGAACAACTTATGGGTTAGGAAGAAATTTAAAAGGAGTGAAAAATATCTTGAGACTAATAAAAATGGAAACACAACATGCCAAAACTTATGTTATGCAACAAAAACAGTTCTAAGAGAACGGTTCACATCTCAAATAAACAATCTAATATCATACTCAAGGAACTAGTAGAACAACGACCTAAGCATAGTAAGCAGAAGAAAAGAAAGAACAATCAGAACAGAAACAAGAGAGATGGAGAAGGGATCGAGGAGTGATCATGCCCCTGGGACTGCTTTCTCACTTCCCCTCTTGCTTTTCTTGTGTTTATTAACTATTTATTTGTTTGTTTGTTTGTTGTGATTTTCAAGCTGCTGGGTCCAGGATTCCAACTGTGGTCAGGCATGTGGGATCGCAGTGCTTTAACCACCATGCCACCTACTGGCCCCATCCGTCATTCTCTCACTCTCCAGCAAACGCATGCATCCTCTGGCAAAATTTAAGAAGAATGGAGGGGACCTGGATAGTGGTGCAGCAGTAAAACGCTGTGGTCGGTAAGGCTGACACACGTGGGAATGATCTGCGTTGGCATTCTGAGATCTCCCTGAGTACTCCATGTGTGGGTGCCCACAATCCAGGACTGACTGAAGCTGGGAGTGGACTGTGGCATCAAGACCCTGTTAGGGTTCCTATGGCCCTCTTTATCTCTCTCTCTCTTGTTCATACACTTGGTCATAGAAGAAATAAATACATTTTAATAATAATAACAACAACAACAACAAGAAAATGAAGGTTAGAAAAATAATATAAAAGGTCAATACAACTTTTTTAGAAACAATAGATAACAAAATGACAAACAGGTAGAGTAAATAAGAAAAAAGAGAGAAATTTCAAGTAAATAAAAATAGAAATAAGAAAGGAGACATTACAGCTGATAACACAGAACTTGGAGGCTTGCTTTCCCACTTTTTCTTTCTTTCTCTTTCTCTTCCTCTCTTTCGTGAGTGCACATGTCCTACAGCAAATTAAAAAATGATAAAAATAATAAATAAAATTTAATAATATTTTTTTTCTAAGAGGGGTGTTTGCTGTAGGGCACATGTATTCACTGAAAGAGAGAGAGAGACAGAGAGACAGAAAGAGAGAAATCGCCCCACCCCTCCCAGGAAGGATGGGCATGCTGCAATCCCTTCTCCTTCGTTCTCCTCTTAGGATCTTGGGCATGCACGCACACGCACCCGACATGAGTTTAAGCCACCAGGTCCAGGACTCAAACCGTGGTTGACTACATGGAAGTCCAGTGACATAGCCATTACGCCAACTGCTGGTCCCTACATTTTTTATATCATTATTTTAGAATGTACTATCTCTAACTATAAATAAGTTTACCATAAAACAATATGCTGTGTTATACTGACGTTAGCCTCATTCATCTTGTGTTGACCCAACTTTTGATTGCATCGTTTTTTCTTGTGCTTGATTTAATCTTATGTTGTTTTGGGACAAAAAAATTAAAACTGAAATTTAAATAAATCACCCTGAGGGGTTATTTCTCACTTTCTGTCTCTTTCTCTTTCTGTCTCTCTGGTGAGTTCATGCACCCTATAGCAAATATCTCTCCCCATGAAAAAAGAAAATCATGCTGGGAGCTTGCACATGCATGCCCAAAATCCTGAGGGAAGAATGGAGGAAAAGGGACTGTGGTGTGGTCATACCCTCTGGAGAGTGATTTCTCAATCTCCTCTCTCTCTCCGTCTCTGGTGATTGCACATGCCCTATAGTGAAAAAAAGGTTTATAAAGTAAAATTGTAATAGCAAGCTTACGTTCTTATTAGACAAAGAAATGAAAGATAATACATTTAGAATAGTCCAAGAGTTTTATAGTTCTATAATGTCTATAGTAACATATAGTCATGACCTGGACCTTCATGTTCACTCACTGACTCACCCAGAGCAACTTTCAATTCTGTGAGCTTTATTCATTGTAAGTGACCTATGCTTACCATTTTATTAATCTTTTATACCACATTTTTACTGTATATTTTCTATATCCTGGTATATTTACATAAATAAATATGTACCATCATGCTACATCTATAGTATTCAATAGAGAAACTTGCTGTCTAGGTTCATTGTCTAAGAGCCACAGGTGTGTAGTAGGCTATACATCAAGATTTCTGCATGCAAAAGACACAGTGATTAATGTGAACAGACAGCCCTCAGAATGGGAAAATATTTTTGTAAACTATGCATCAGACAAGGGACTGATAACCAGAATCCACAAGGAACTCAAGCGGCTGTTCTGGAAAAAGACAATCAATCCTATTAAAAGATGGGAGAATGAGTTGAAAAAACCACTTTCTAAAGATGACATACGAATAGCTAAAAGGCATATGAAAAAATGCTCAACATCCCTCATTGTAAGAGAAATGCAGATCAAAACAACAATGAGATATCACCTAATCCCAGTCAGAATGACTAAGATTAAAAAAATAAAAAATGGTAAGGGCTGGAGTGGGTGTGGTGAAAAGGGAACTCTCTTACACTGCTGGTGGGACTGTAAATTGGTACAACCACTGTGGAGAACAATTTGGAGATTCCTCCAAAATCTACAAATAGAACTACCATATGATCCAGCAATCCCACTCCTTGGTATCTACCTGAAGGACAGAAGAATACTTAATCGAAAAAGTGCTTGCACATCGATGTTTATTGCGGCACTTTTCACGATTGCTAAGTCATGGAAACAACCTAAATGCCCACGAACTGATGAATGGTCAGAAAAACTGTGGCACATATACTCAATGGAATACTATTCATCCATAAAAAACAACAAATCCCTGGCTTTTGAAAGGAAGTGGATGAATATGGAAGACTTACTGTTGAGTGAAGCAAGCCATGCTATGAAGGAGAGGCATTGTATGTCCCCACTTAATATATACCGAGTGTCTGTACTCTAAATGTGTGTATATATTATACATATATATATATATATATATATTTGTATATATATGTATATATATATTTTTGAAACCATTCTGCTTCTGTTGTTATAGAGTTTTAAAATTATACAAAATTATAAGACATATTTTGAACATTATCTTTAAAATTCAGTATTTTGAGATTTTGAAAGTTGTTTGTAAACTGTCAAGAATTATAGAGTATGAGCTAAAATTTTTTGCTATGTAAAGTAAATGTTTGTGGAAAAATGTAAAAATAAATAAATGAAAAAAAAAGATTTGTGTAAGCATACTCTATATTTGCTCAAGGATAAAATTTCTCAGCAACACATTTCTCCTGACCTATCCCCATTGGTAAGCCATGCATGACTGAAAAGTCATCTAAACAGGAAAGAAAATTATCTATGTTTGTCGATAACATGATCTGATATATAGAAAACTCTAAAGATCACAAAAAAAAACCCTATTAGAGCTGATTAAAAAATTCAGCAACCTGCCGGATACAAAATCAGCTTATAAAAATCAGCAACATTTCTGTACATTAACAACACACTACCCAAAAGCAAGTTAAGAAAACAATCTTATTTACAATAGTATGAAAAAAATGAAATATTCGGAGAAAATTTAACCAATGAGAGTGCTGTGGATATTGACCATAATTCTTTCATGGTGTCCCAGAGTGAAGTCTAGTGGGTGGCGATTAGTTCGAGGTGATTATGTTATGGAGGCAACAGTCTCATGAATAGATTAACAACGTCTTACAAGAACCAATGGGTTCCAGTTCTCATGAGAAGGGGTTGGTTCTCAATAGAGCTGGTCGTTACAAAAGAGAGGTTAGTCAGAAGTTTTCTCTTTCTCTGCATGTGTTCTCCATCCATTGTACTTCTATCATGCATATTGTAGGCCTAGGATTTTGGACTTTTCAGTTATCAGAATTGTGAGTTTGTAAACAAAGTTTTCTTTCTTTATAAAACCATCCAGGCTCAGGTATTTCTGCTCCTGACACAAAGAAGGACTAAGAGGTAAAACAGCTGCATACTGAAAACTATCAAACATGATGAAATAAATTGAAGATAATACAAATAAAAGATATTCTGGGGGCCAGCAGATAGTGTAATGGCTACATCGCTGGACTCCCATGTAGTTGACTGCAGTTCAAGTCCAGAATCTGGTGGCTTAAACTCATGCCGGGTGCGTGTGTGTGCATGGCCAAGATCACAAGAGGAGAATGGAGGAGAAGGGATCAAGGCGTGGCCATCACCCCAGCGGGTGATCTCTCGCTTTCTGTCTCTGTCTCTCTCTCTCTGTCTTTCTGGCGAGCACATGCACCCTATAGCAAAAACATCTCCCCCCCAAAAAGAGAAAAAAAATATTCTGTGTTCTTGGTTGGAAGGATTCATATTGTCCATATTAACCAAAGCGATCTACAGACTCAAGGCAATCTTTGTCAAAATTTCAGTGTCAAGATCAGCCCTGTTGCACAGTGGTTGAGCACAGTGCATTTGCTGGATCACATATGTCTGGCTGTGATTCAAATCCTGACCCTAGTGGTTTGAAAAAACATGCTGGGTATGTATCCACGTATGCCTCAAATCTTGACAGGAAGGAGGAATGGAAGAATAAATATTGCAGCATAACCATGCCCTTTTGGGGAGGGTTCTTTCTTTCTCTGGTGAGAGCACATACGCTTTGGCTATTAATATCACCCCCAAATGTTTATTTCAACGTCATTTCTCATAGAAATAGAAAAAAATTTATGGATGCACACAAGACTATAGACAAAGCAATTTTGACCAAAAAGAAAATAGCTAGAAGCATCACATTATTGGATTTAAAAATACATTACAGGGGCCAGCAGGTGGCATGGTGGTCAAGGGCGCTGGTCTCCCACATGGCCGACCATGGTTTGAGTCCCAGACTTGGTGGCTTGCTTTCTCACTTTCTCTCTCTCTCTCTCTGTATCCCTCTCTGGTCAAATTAAAAATAAATAAATAAATAAAGTTGAATAAATAATTATTTAAATAATATATTACAAAGCCATAGTAATGAAAATATCATGGTGTTTGTATAAAATATACATTGATCAATGGTATGGGACAGTGAGCCCAGAAATAAGCCCACATATCTAGTCAACTGATCTTTTTTTTATTTAATTAGGTTCTTGGCAAAAAATTTAGAACACCAATTGTGAGGATAAACTCCATTTGTAAGGGCAAACACAGATTACAGGTAGCCCTGGAACTGAGGAACAGCTTTGATTTTTGGTAAAATTTGTGAGTCCACAGCTTTCTAATCAACCTTGTGCTGCTATGAAATCTCAAATTTCTCCTTCTCTGTGTTGAAGATCTCACCTTCCTGGTGCCTGGGCTTCTGCAGTTTCTTTTTCTTGAAGTAAGTATTGGTAAGGTGTTTTGGGATTTTTACTTTGCTAATATCAATTTTCATGGAGGTGGCAATGACAAATTTCTGGTGTGTTCTATGCAGTGGAACTCGATTGAGGACCAGCGGTCCAGTTACAGTAGCAAGCCACTGCTCAACTGCTTCAGGAAAACCACTCTCTTGTCTCTGCGATGTCCAGTGAGGATGACCAGAATGGTTCCAGGAGTGATGCTGGCTTGCAGCTTTCTCACACGCTGACTGAAGGGTTTTTTTGTTTTGTTTTGTTTTGTTTTGATTTTTATTTTTCCGTGGCTCAACAGCTTTCAAGGCACGTGATCTGAATGCATATTTATCAAGAGAAAACATACAATGACCAACTGATAGGACATTTCTAATCATTAGAGAAATGTAAACTGAAACCACAATAAAATACCACCTCATACCTGTTAGATTGAATATTAACAACACATGAGAGACCCAAAAATGTAGATGGGACAGGCAAATCACAGGCCCTTTCAGAAGCTATCTACATCCGAGTTGTATCCTGTCCCCTTCAGGGGCGAGGGCAACTGAAGATTTTCTGCTCGTACTTTTCATTCCAGACCCAAAAAGGTAGACAGGACAGGCAAATAACAGGCAATTTCAGATGCTCTCTACTTTACTACATCTGAGCAAAGTAGCCAAACATCTGAATGGACTGCAGAATGAACAGCAGGGAAGAGGATAGAACAAAAAAGAGAGTGTGGCTCATTTCCTCCTGCACACCTCTAAACGCTCAAATTTAACTCAAGAAATTAGGAATAAACATTTAATCCACCTGATGATCAGAAACCATGGCAGAGGTACAAGAACTATGAGAAACTGAAAAATTATCTCTCCCCCAAGGAAAAAGAACAACCCCTCATCATCCACAGACAGTAAAATGGAACTTGTTGAAATGTCAGATAAAGAATTCAGAATACTCATATTGACAAATTAATTGAGATTCAAGAGAAGAGAGACAACGAACTCCAGAAGATGCAAGAGAAAAGAGACAACGAGTTCCAGGAGGTGAGGATGTCCTCCCACAATTTGAAAGAAGAAATACACATCATAAAAAAGAATTAAACGGAACTGTTAGAGATGGAGGCTGTAATCCAGGAAATCAAAACCTTCCCTAAAATATTAAAAGCAGATTAGATCATACAGAAGATAGAATTTCAGATGTAGAAGATAAAACCTCTGACCTAGAAAAAATTACCAAAAAACAGAGAAACAAAATCCCCCAAATGAGAATAATTTATGAGAAATACTAGATACCATTAGATGACCGAACAGTCAGATAATTGGTATCCCAGAAGGTGAAGAAACTAATAAGAGCATTAAGAATCTATTCCATGAAATGCTGGAAGAAAACTTTCTAAACCTAGAAAGGCATTCAAATATCTAGAACCAAGAAATACAATGGACTTCAAATAGAATCAACCCAAGAAGATCTTCTCCGAGGCACATTATTGCCAGATTGGCCAAAACCACAAAGACAAGATACTAAAATTGACAAGAGAGAAATGTCAAGTTACTTTCAAAGGATATCACATCAGGCTAACATCGGGCATCTCATTGGAAACAATGCAAGCAATGAAAGAATGGGAAAATATACTCAAAGTGTTAAATGGAAAAAAAAAATTCAACCAAGAATACTATACCTGGCAAGATTATCCTTCATGTGGGAAGAAAAGATAAAAATATTCTCAAACAAAACCAACACCAGACCAGCTCTTCAAGAAATTCTAAAGGGAGTGCTATACCAGGAAAACTAAAGACAGACAGACAGAAATAAGAGTACAAAACAAAACAAAACAAAACAACCAAGGGATCAGCAGTTGGTGTAATGTCTATGTTGCTGAACTCCCATGCAGTCGACAACAGTTCAGGTCCTGGACCCAGTGGCTTAAACTCACGCCGGGCACGTGTGCATGCGTGTCCATGATCCCAAGAGGAGAATGGAGGAGAAGGGATTGCAGCATGGCCATCCCCCCTGGGGGGTGATTTCTCGCTTTCTGTTTCTCTGTCTCTTTCTGGTGAGTGCACGCGCCCTATAACAAAAACCTCTTTAAAAAAAAAAAAAAACAAAAACAACCAACAAAATGGCCAACTTAATGCTCGGGACAAGTCTGGCAATATTAACAACATTGAATTGAATTTAAACAGAAAGATCAGACCACAGTAACACTGCAAATTTAGCCAAGAGAGATTAATTACATGAGAATAAACTGGTGAAATAGAATTTTGTGACTTTTGACTAAAACATTACTGATTTTCTTCTATGCTTTGTTTTCCAGATTTAAGGTTTTTTTTTTTTTTTTTTTTTTTTTTTTTTTTTTTTTTTAGCTGTTGATTTCAGTAATTTGTCCATTTTCTTTTGAAATTGAAACATAAACTTTTCTCACTTCCTGACCCCTCTGGAATTGGAAAGTATCTGTGAGAATTCTTATTTTGTGGCAGAATGGTTATTTGCATAAGTTCAATAATATCTGTTGCTTTGCTTCAGAAATTAGAAATACTGGTTATTGCCAGGGCTTTGACTGGAATGTCATATATAAAGATATGACCAGAAAGCTAAGGAGCTAAGGTAAATCTCAAGAAAGCCAACAAAAGCTCTTGTAAAGATTGCCTGGTACCATAAATAGTTCTGCCTGGCAGGTAAGTAAAGAATGTCATTTCTTGACAGGTTCAAAAACTTTCAAGTACAGGTACTTAAAGGCATAATTAGATGGTGAGTTCATGACTTGGCACAGTATCCTTGGGATGCTTTTTATAGAGTGTATCTGAGGTTCCTTATAAAGGGTTCCAACAACGCCAACTAAATCGTTAAGTATTTGGGGTCTTTGTACACATAACAGACCAAATTGAGACTAAATATTTTTTGCAAGTAAGTTAGTTTATGCCTCTCTTTGGTAAAAGCGGGAGTGGAAGAGAAAAGAAATGTTTCAGAAGACAATTAGGGCACTTGTTACTAGATGTTTGCTTTGTCCATATCTATTTTTTGAGATTTTAGTATCTACCTACTATTTGAACAGAATCCTAAACTTTCCCTGACTTCAGGTCTTAATCAAATTTTTCTTAACATTTTTTTTATTTTGATTTATTGAAATTACAACTGCTTTTCTTGAAATTAAAAAAAAAAAGCCTACTTAATGACCACAGTAAGCTATATAGCCTCAGTTAGGTGCTACCTTATCATATGTTCATTCTACTCACTGAGTTTTATGCTTAAAGTCAGAGATGTGTTCATAGATATGTTTATATCAGCTGCACTTGCTATTGAGAGTATTTAGATTAATTAACATCTTTTGTGAATCAGTAAAATGTGAAAAAGAAAGAAAAACACCAGAGAGGAAAACTAAATAAATAAAAAGTGCTATTTACATAAAAGAGAGTACTGTCATGTAAGTCAAATAAAACAAGTTTTCTATTTGAATTATCCAAAAAAAATGTATATGATAATGTCTTTGACTGAACTGATATGCAGTGTATTCATGATGGTAAAATTCATTTGGTATGCTTTAATGATACACAGTGATTGAATGTAATAAATAAATTAATTAATTAAATTAAAAAATAAAAAATACATGAGAGATAACAAGTGTTGGTAAGATGTCGAAAAAAAGGATCCTTGAAAACTGTTGGTGGTAATGTAGATTAGTATAGCTATTTTGGAAAACTGTATAGAGTGGCCTTAAAAAAAATAAAAACAGATAGAAGATAGGAGGACTAGGTTCTAATGATCTGGTGATTAAAGTTTATAATATTATGTTGTCGGGAAAGTCTTGACATATTTTTCCGTGCAAAAACGAGTCATGTCTTTCCCAACAAACTTAATTTATTGTATGTTACAACATAGCTAAAAGAATGGATTTTAAATGGTCTTACCATAAAGAAACAAGAAGTGTTGATGTGATAAATTATTAATTAGCATGATTTGATCATTGAGCAATGTATATCCGTTTTCTTTTTATGATAGAAACTGCATGCGTGTGTACAAGAGAGAGAGAGAAGCAAGAGACAGACAAGTAGAGGGAAAGCATCCTCCATAGGGTCTCATGACACTGCCATCCTCTTTTCCCAGCCCTCTAGCACCTCAAGATTTTGGGCACCCATGTGAGAACTTGGCAATTTTTTTTTGGAGAGGTTTTTTGCTATAGGGCATGTGCGCTCGCTAGACAGACAGAAAGAGACAAAAAGACAGAAAGTGAGAAATCACCCCCCAGGGAGGATGGCCACGCAGTAATCCCTTCTCCTCCATTCTCCTCTCGGGATCTTGGGCACGCGCACACACACATGCCCGGTCTGAGTTTAAGCCACCGGATCCGGGACTCAAACCACGGTCAACTACATGAGAGTCCAGTGACAGCCATTATGCCAACTGCTGGCCCGTTTTTCTACGTAAAAATGCATCATGACTGGGGACCAGCAGGTGGCGTGGTTGCTAAGGTGCTGGACACTCCCACATGGCTGACCATGGTTTGAGTCCTGGACCTGGTGGCTTGCTTTCTCACTCTCTTTCTCTCTCTCTGTGTCTCTGTCTGGTCAAATTAAAATAAATGACCACAGTAAGCTATATAGCCTCAGTTAAATTAAAATAAATGAGTGAATAAATAAAATTAAATAATTCTTGAAAAAAATGCATTATGACTTTCTGATGACCCAATAATTTGCTTTCTTTTATCCCTCTTCCCTATACACTGAAGCTCTTCTGTGCACACATATCAATCACAGTGTGGGGCTTCAGATCCATAGATGAAGACCTGGTATCCTTGTAATACTCTTTTGTTTTTTTTATGTACAAATATGGACTTATTTAAGTTTCAGTTTCAGGTGACTTTATTTCAAAGAATCATGAAGTGACTTTGAACATCTATCTATCTAAGTAAGAATAGATAGATATAAATAGAGGGTTAAGGACCTCAAATATTCCAATGTGAACTTTAGCTTTTATAAGTTTAAAAAATTAAGTATACAGTTATAAATTATTTAAAAAATAATCTACTTTGGAGGCTAGCAGCTGGTACGGTGGTTAAGGGCTCTGGACTCCCACATGACTGACTATGGTTTGAGTCCCAGACCTGGCAGCTTGCTTTCTCGCTTTCCCTCTTTGGTCTAATTTTTAAATAAAGGTAAAAATAATAACAAAATTGAATAAAATAATTCTTAAAAAAAAAGACTTTAAAAAAATCTACTTTCTCATACTAGAATAATGAAACCAAACAAACAAAAAATCCCTCACGTAGTTAATATTGAGGGTCCTCTCCAGGAAGGCAAAGGTGGAACTTCCTGATATTTACTTAGAAAGCTGTTCTCCTCTTCCTGCTGCTGCTTTTCCTCCTCCTTTCTTCTCACTTTTTTTTTTTTGTTTTTGTTATTTTGAGGACTAATTACAATGGTTTCTTCTTGTATAGTAATTTGTACCCTTATATATAAAGCACTCCTTTGAAGTTCCCTATGTTCCCTTAAAGAACACAAAGTAATCAAAAAGTAATCGAATTAGGTCCTACCGTCTTAGAATTCAAACCTCCCAGTTTTTCTCCTCTTCATTCTCAAATTTTAAATTATAAAAACTTGCCTTTTCCCTAAAATTAAAAAAAAAATTATTGTTGAGTTGAGGAGTTTCCTTTCTTCTGAGGTATACTCTGACTATAAAATACATAAAGGATTATGGTCTATACTAGGCAAACTGAAACAAATAATTTAGTAACAACAAAGTTAATTACTTTAAAAAGCCTGGGAGGGGACCAGCAGATAGTGCAACAGTTCTATAGCTAGACTCCCACATAATTTAGTTCAAATCCCAAACCTGGCAGCTTAAAGCTCACAGTGGGTATGTATGCTTGCATGTCCAAAAGCCTGAGAGGAGAATGGAGGAGAAGAGATTGCAGCATGGTCATCCCCTTGCGGGGGGGGGGGGGGGGGGGATGTTTCTTGCTTTATGTGTCATTCTCTCTGTCTCTTCGGTAAGCACATGCACCCTCTAGCAAAAGTCTCTCTCCAAAAATAAATAAATAAATAAATAAAAGCCTGGAAGGTTGGTGTCACTGGTGTAGTTGGGTGTTGTCTGTGCACCATTTTGAAAACACTAAAGAAATAACCTGGTTTGGTACTTCCAAGGTCAGGAGGCCATGAAATTCACTTTTCCCACATCTGACTTGGTCATACATCCCCAATGCTGAATAAAGCTCTCATTCTAATGTAACCTTGGTAGATAGCCTGCTGCTGCAGTTAGAAAAACTCTACTTTTGGCATTGTTCTTTTCACTCTTTGATTCCACAATAGACAAAATTGTTTTATTTTAGAGTACATTTTTGACATTTCCAATATGCGTAAAAAATCCAAAGGGAAAGCCATTTTTTCTCCCTCGTTGATTTTTATACAATACTTCAGCTGCCTTAAAGAATTCAAATGTTTCGGGAACCAGCAGTTAGTGTAATGGCTATGTCGCTGGACTCCCACGTAGTCGACCGCGGTTCGCGTCTCGGACCCGGTGGCTTACAACTCACGCCGGGCGCGTGTGCGTGCGTGCCCAAGATCCCGAGAGGAGAATGGAGGAGAAGGGATTGCGGCGTGACCATCCCCCCTGGGGGGTGATTTCTCGCTTTCTGTCTCTATGTCTCTCTCTGTCTGGCGAGCGCACGCGCCCTATAGCGAAAAACCTCTCCAAAAAAAAAAAAAAAAAAAAAAAAAAAAAAGAATTCAAATGTTTCTTATTTCCTTCATTTATGTTTTCATTCTCCAAGCACATGTTAGGCATTTATTATGGGTCAGGTTCTAGAGAAAATATACTTCCTACCATGATAGAAGTGACAGACTAAAAAAACCAAACATTCATGTGCATACTTAAGAAATTATTTTAGTGGTTGTCTTAGTATATTTAGACTGCTTTACAAAATACCATAAACTGTATGGTTTATAAACAATAGATAATTATTTCTCACAATTCTGGAGACTAGGCAGTCCAAGATCCAGAAGTTGGCAAATTTGGCTTCTGATGAAGGCCTGCTTTCTGGTTCACAGAGGCTGTGCTTCTGTATCCTTGTATAGTAGAAGTGACTAATAGGCTTCTTTAGGTCTCTTTTTATAAGGGATCTAATCCCATTATGAGTGTTTTGCCCTTATGACCTAATGACTTCCCAAAGTTTTTACTTCATATACCATAACAATGAGTGTTACTATTTTAAAAATATGACATTTAGACCATAGCAGGAGCTGTGAGAGAAGCAAGTACGTATTTAAATGAGACACAATGATACATGTTACTCAGGAGTAGGCTTCAAAGAAGAGATAGACCTTGGACCTTGTAAACATGAGTATTTCTATATTTATATTAGTAAACAAATTTTTATTTTCACTCTAAACATTAGAATTTGGTGGGTTTATATAAACATACTTCTTTCTAACTTAAATATATGTGATGCTTAGAAGAGTTACAGTAAGACTTACAATCTCATATTCATGAGAGAACCCTACATGGTATAAATAATTATGGGTTCTTTGTCTCAAGATAAATTCCTGTATTAGAACTAGGAATGAATGCACAACTATATTCACCTGTTATTTCTGGTAAACCATTTCTAGCAATTTCAGATGTATTCTTTTAAAAGGAAGCATTTGTAATGTCTCTTGATCCTAGCTTGAAGATTAAGAATGAGAAGCCAAATCTAGTCTAGAGCTTGGTTTAATGTATAGACATTCAAGAATACCTATTGGAGTTTGAAAAACAATATTTGATCTATGTGGAGTTATAAGGATAAAGAAGATAAAACTTCTTTGGACAACTTGTCATAAGCCTTCTACCAGTTCTCACATATTATGAATTAAAAAAATTATATAACCATTGGGTTATATGACACATATTTATTCATCCCCAACTACACGGTGCAAGAAGAGTAAAGATAGAAAGTAGGATCAGAATGCATTACGGAATCCACACTACTCAGCCCATGTTGTTAAGCATTTAAGGTTTACACATAGCAGGAGTGTGCTGCAGCAGTCACATTCCAAAGTGATTTTTCTGCAATCAGAGTTTCATTCATTACCCAATTTTCATGCAACTCCCCTGGCATTTGAAATATGTTTCAAGGTAGACTCCCCAAGGGCTTTTCCCCTCCCATAATAACTGATCTGCAGTGTCCAAAGATAGATCTAAGTATCTTTGGTGCAAATTACTTGAGGCCTGCAGAGCATGATTCTCTGTCATCTTCATCACATTTCACACCTACAGGACTGATAACAGATTAATATCTAGGCTGAAAATATTTCATCAGCGTCTCTGGCCAAGGCACCTTGCATTATTTTATCTGGGGCACCAATAAAAAGAGGAGGGGGACCAGAAAGAAAAAAAAATTTATTTGCACTCAGAGAGGAGGGAGAAAAAAAAGAATTTCCTTTAATATTATGAAAAAGGCGACAAAGCTGGTCCTGGCAAAGTTCTCTGCTCCGATTATGTATACACTTTTATTCAATCATTGTATCGTTCCGTGTCTGACATTTGGTCAATAGTGCAATCTACCACCGATCAGAATAAAACAGCCACCCCAGAGCACCTTGGAATTTCATTAGTTTCCTTTCAATGTAGTCCTTATAACTAGATGTTTATTTGGAAACACAAATTTAAAGTTCAATTCTGTGCCCTGTCAATATTAGTAAAAAGTCAAGGATCCCAGACATTACTGTAAACCTGATTTTTTTTCTTACTTATTAATTTATTTATTTAGAGAAAAAGAGTTGAGAGAGGGACAGTAGGGCATAAGAAGAAAATATTAAAAAATAAAACCTGAGTTAAAAATAGAAGACAAGTATCACTGATTTGGAAGACATTTCTTCAATATTCTGAGTTATAAGTGTAAAAATGCAAAAATACTTAGAAATTTTCTTTTACTCTGCGTTTAGACTTTTGTATATTCTAAAGGATGTTAAAAATGAAAGTTGGGGGCCAGCAGGTGATGTAGTGGTTAAGGCCCTGGACTCCCACATACGTGACTGTAGTTTGAGTCCTGGACTTGGCATCTTACTTTCTCACTTTCTCTCTCTTTCTCTCACTCTGCCTCTCTGGTAAGCATATGTGCCCTGTAGCACAGTAAAAAAAAAACAAACAAGCAAACAAACAAAAAAACCAAAACCAAAAACAATAACAATGATCAATAAAATTAAGTAAATCTTTTGACAAATGAAGTTGCTGGGAAAAATAGTCAAATCAACACATAATGTTGATTACAATGAGGTAGCACAATATGGTACAGGAAATCGACTTGTTTTTGTCCAGATCTATGTATGAATATTGGTTCAACCATATATTTGTTGTTGCCTTTAATATATTTTTTGTCTAAGCTTCAGTATTCTTATCTAAAAGTGGGGCTAGCGACACCTAACTAGATGAGCTGGACAGGAGATGAAATACAACGGCATATATCTAAAACAGGTGACAAAGTAGCCCCTAATAATTGTTTCCTGTCCCTTTCCTTTTTCGCACAACAGTCAGAATAATAATTAACTGGTGATCTTGCCACTTTAAAACTGTTTTATTCTCCTTCATAAATTCTTTTCCTCATTTATTCATGTACTCATTTGGGATCAGATTTGCACTCAATTGATTGATACATTGCAAGACTGTATAGGAACAAATGAGTGAATTAAAGAATCAATAAGAAATGGCCATCTCAGCCTGTGGCCTGGTGGTTAACAGGACTGGATTCCCCACGGCCGATCACACAGTTTGAGCTCCTGACCCTGTGCCTGTTAACACATGTAGTTTGGAAGCCAGAAGCGGTGTGGTTAAGGTGCTGGACTCCCACATAGTTGACAACAGTTCAAATCCCAGACCTGGTGACTTGAAAATAAAGCTGGGCAGTGTGTGCATGCTCACAATCCCAGGAGAAGAATGGAGAAAAGATTGTGGTGGGTGATTTCTCACTTTCTCTGTCCCTCTCTGAGGAGTGTATGCACCCTATGGTAAAATCCTAAACAAAACAAAACACACAAAAAGAGGGAGAGATCGAGGAGACAGGGTTATGGCATAACCATTCCCTGTGGGAGCCGTTTTCTCTTCTCCCTATCCCTCTGTCTCTGTCTGGTTGAGTGCACCCACCTCTAGCAAGGAAAAAAAAATGACAGAAAAAAAGAAAAAAAAAAAGAAATAATGTTCTCATAAGACTAAGTTAAAATCTATAAATATTTATATTACAAACTTTCAAAGGAAAAAAATTTGGTTAGTAATTAGAAGATTCTCATTTATTGGCCTAATACTGGCTTTGTATTTTATCAATAGTGAAAGAATATGACCAAGGCATTATTGGTGTGTCACATACATCAATATGTGTTTTTAGATAAAAAAACTGACCATAAACTCAGAAAAGAGACCAAAACACCTGGTATAACGGTAGAATTGATAAAGTGTTAAAATATGTTTCATTGCTTTGTAATACATTTCTACCTTTTCTTCTTTTATATGATAATATTATCATCAGATAGTTCATTCATATTGTGTCTTTATGCTTTTTTTGTTTTGTTTTGTTTAGAAGCTTTGGGACCATTTTGTAAATTACTGTGTGTGATGGTAAATGCAATAATATTAAACTTCTCATTCATACTTTAGTTTTGACACTCAGTTGCAATTATCTTTATGTAATTCAAATCAGCTAAATATTATCCTACATTTTATTTTCACCACAATAATGATTTGAGATATTGTAGTTGGTACAAAATTTGTTTGCAATTGGTACAAAATTTGTTTGCAATTGTTTATGTTGGAGACCAATCAATAATGACAGCCTGGCTGAGAAAAAGAAAAGAAGTCAGATACAGCCTAGAATGGAAAGGAAGAAATGAATCTTGGTTACTCATCAGAACCTCTTGATCCAGCCATCCCTCTGGTTTCAGTCATAATGACCTTCTCTTTGAGTTTTCCATCATATAATATCAAACTTACTTCTATCTCAGGACCTTTGTCCTTCTTGTTTCCTTAATCTACACTGTTCTTCCCTCAGATAATCACCTGTTTTCCCACCTGCTCTTCCCAAAAATGTCATGTAGATTTCCAAGATCTGTGTTATTTGCACAGAGGGGACTTATTGGATCACTAAATCTGAGCTCCCATATAATAGTTGTTTACAACCTCATCTGTTTTATTTTGTTCACAGAACTTATACTAACAGGCATTGCCTGTCTCTGTCTAACGGAGTAAGAGAAGAGGATTTCGTGTTCATCTCTATGTCCCCAGTACCATAAGCAATGAGCAGGCATATACGAACTACTTAAGGGGCCAGCAGGTGGTGCGGTGATTGAGGTACTGGACTCTCACATGGTCAACTGTGGTTTGAGTCCTGAACCTGGTGGCTTGCTTTCTCACCTTTTCTCTCTCTCTCTCTCTCTCTGAAGGATTTTTTTTAAAATAACAATAAATAAAATGAAAATAATTATTTTTAAAAACCTTCCTCAATAAATATATGTAAAAAGATTGAAAGAGAGGCAACAGACTTTTTCTCCCTAAAATAGTTTGAGTTGACACTCTACTACATACAAGTTCCTTGATTCTATTATGTGATGTTATCACCTAATCTATCTAGATTTTTTAATAAAATATATATTTTTAAAAGCAATCAATACTAGCAGTTTTTTTCATTTTATATGGTAATTTTATAAATAAAAACATGGATAACCAAAAACAAATAGATAAATCTCTAGGTATAAACAACCTACTGAACTAAATCAACAAGAAATAGAAGGCCTGAACAAACCAATAACAAATAAGGAGATCGAATCAGTATTCACAAACCTCCAAAACAAAACAACCCTCAGGACAGGATAGATTCACAGATGAATTCTGCCAAACACTTAAAGACTTTATATGAATTTTTCATAAATTTTTCCCCCAAAATGAAAGATTTAGAGAATACTTCCAACTCATTTAATAAGGCCAGTATTATTTTGATACCAAGGCCAGACAAAACTATCACAAGAAAAAAAAATTACAGGCCAGTATTCCTCATGAATATAAGCATAAAAATCATAAATAAAAGACTAGCAGAAAAAATTCAACAGAACAGGAAAAACATTATACATAGTTATCAGTAGTATTTATCACTGGAATGCAAGGATGTTCAATATTTAAAAATCAATAATTGAGGTATATCACATTAATAGAATAAAAGGTAAAAACCATAAATTCATCTCAATAGATGTAGAAATGCATTTGACAAAATTGATCATTCATTCATCCATGATATCCTTTAACAAGGTACATATACAACATACTTAAACACAATAAAGGTCATGTAGAAAATGGCAGTGTTAATATGACAATCAATAGAGAAAAATGCAAAACTTTTACTACAAAATCTGATATAAGGCAAAAGTGCCCATGATTGCTACTTCTATTCAATATAATATTAGAAATCCTAGCTAGAAGAATTAGACAAGAAAGAGAAATGGAAGCTATCAGAATAGAAAAAGTAAAATTTTCCCTGTTTGTAGATAACATGACCATATATGAAGAAAACTGTAGGGACCAGCAATTGGCGTAATGGCTATGTTGCTGGACTCCCATGTAGTCGACCACGGTTTGAGTCCTGGACCTGGTGTCTCTCTCTGTCTTTCTGGTGAGTGCACGTGCCCTATAGAAAAACCTCTCAAAAAAAGAGAAAACCGTAAAGACTCAACGACATGAACAACAAACTGTTGGAGCCAAGTAACAGGTTTGGTAAAGTTACAGGATATAAAATTAAGGGACAAAAAAAATCAATGGTATTTCCAAATACAAAAATTAAACTACTAAAAATAAAATTAAAAAATAATCTCATTTATAACAGCACCCACAAAACACAGAAGATTTAGGAATAAACTTAATTAAAGAAGTGTAATATCTGTGCACTGAAAATTGTAAATCATCAATGAAGGATATTAAAGGCACCAAATAAATGGAAAGATATTCCATGTTTATGGATTAAGCATTAATATTATTAAAATATACATACTACCAAAAGCAATTTTATGATTCATAAAATTTCTATTAAAATTGAAATGGCAGGAACCAGCGGGTGGCATAGTGGTTAGATGTTGGACTCCCACATGGCCAATCATAGTTCAAGTCCCAGACCTGGTGGCTTGCTTTATCACTTTCCCTCTCTCTCTCTCGCTCTATCTCTCTCTGGTGAGTGCACATGCCCTATAGGATATTAAAATAATAATAATGATAACAGTAAATAATTCTTTAATAAATTTTTAAAATTGAAATGGCATTTTTTATAGCAATCAAAACAAAATCCTATAATTCATATGGAATCATGAAAGACTACAAATACTCAAAGCAAACTTGAATAAGCAAAACAAAACTGGAGGTGTCATACATCTTGATTTCAAAGTTTATTACAAAGCTACCATAATCAAAATAGTATGCTACTGGCATAAAAAGAGTCACATAGACCAATGAAATAGAATAAAAGCTCAGAAATAGGGACTGGCAGTTGGTGTAATTGCTATGTCACTGGACCTCCATGTAGTTCTACTGTGGTTCAAGTCCCAGACCCAGTGGTTTAAATTCACACTGGGCACATATGTGGGCATGCCCAAGATCCTGAGAGGAGAATGGAGGAGAAGTGATTACAGCATGGCCATTCACCCTGGGGGGGGGTGACTTCTTGCTTTCTGTTTCTCTGTCTCTCTCCGTCTTTCTGGTGAGCGCATGCATCCTATAGCAAAAACCTCTTAAAAAAAAAAAAAAAGAAAGGAAAAGAAAAGAAAAGAAAAAAAAAGAATAAAGGCTCAGAAATAATTCAAACATCTATTGTAAACCAATCTAACACAGTGACAAGAGTACACAATGGGGAAAGATCAGTCTTCAATAAATGGTATTAAGAAAACTGGATATTCACATGTAAACTTAGACTTATTTAACCGTATACAATAGTTCAAAATAGGATAAAAGTTTGCTTGTAAGACATAAAACCATAAAAATATTAAAAGAAAAATAGGGAATAAACTTCTTGATATAAGTCTGGACAATGAAATGTTTAGATATGACATCAAAAACAAAGCACAAAAGCAAAAACAGGGGAGTGAGATGATACCAAACTAACAAGTTTCTGAACAGTAAAGGAAATGATCAACAGAGAAAAAAGCAACATATGGAATGAGATAAAATACTTGCAAATTACATATCTGATAAGGGGTTAATATCCAATAGCTATAAGGAGGTCATTCAACTCAATATTAAAAGAACAAAGATGCCAGGTTTTTGCTATAGGGAGTGTGTGCTCACCAGAGAGACAGACAGAGAAATTTAAATCAATAGTGCAATAAGAGGGGCCAGCAGGTGGCATGGTGGTTAAAGTTTCTGGATTCCCATGAGGCCAATTGCGGTTTGAGTCCTGGACCTGGTGGTTTGCTTTTTCACTTTCCCTTTCTCTTTCTCTCTGGCTCTTTCTGGTCAAGTTAAAATAATAATAATACTAATTATAATAAATGGAACTTAAAAAGTAAATAATTCTTTAAAAAAACTACAGTGAGAAATCACTTTATACCTGTTGAAATGGCTATTATCAAAAGACAAAAGATAACAAGTGTTATTAAAGATTTGGAGGATTGGGAATTCTTACATATTATTGGTGAAAATGGAAGCTTATATAATCATTATGGAAAGCAGTATGAACTTTCTTACAAATTAAAATCAGAATTTTTTTTAGGATTCAGTAATCTTACTTCTGGCATATGTCTATAAAAATTAAATTAGTATGTCAAAGAGATATCTGCATTCCCATATTCAGTGCAGCGTTACTCACAATAGCTAAGATATGGACACGACACAAATATATCACATCAGATAAATGGATAAAGAAAATGTGATGGATAAAGAAAATATATATTTTAGGATATTATTTAGCCTTACAAAAAGAGGAAATCCTACTATGTGCAATAAAATACATGACCTAGGAGGACATTATGCTAAGTGAAATAAGCTAGACCCAGAAAGACAAATACTCCATGATTACATTTACATGTGGAACATAAAATAGTCACACTCGGAATCAAGGGGTAGAATGGTTATCGCCAAGTATCGGAAAAGGCAAGAAATCAGAAAATGTTGGTTAAAGGCAACAAAGTTTTGTTTTCACAACATGAACAAGTTCTGGAGATCTAATGTACTGCATGGTGACTTTAGCTAACACTACTATACAGGCACTCTTGGCTTACAAACCAAGTTCCATTCCATACCACTAAATCTTTAAGTGAATTAATTGGTTGATAAGCAAGTGTCTTAAAGGCAGCTATCTCGTGATGCACGGTGGCACCGTAGAGTATTATTCAAAAGATAGAACACAATACCACACTAGAATAATGCATTTCTATTCACACAAAAAGCCTATATTAAACAAACACCAGAGAGGGACAAGACATACCCTAACACAATAATGTAAATCTAGCATAATTGTTTTATTTATCCTGAATATCATTATAGGTGCACAGTGAAGACTGAATTTATAAACAAAATATGTGCCTTTCTGTGATTGTGAATACTTCATGTAGTGAATACTAACCAACTGGAGGTATGAGACAAAGACTGAGAAAGGATTTCTGAGACTCACACAGACTAAGAGAGGAGATTCTCCACTAAAAAACTGGTGGTAAGTTATAATGGTCATTAAACAGGTAGGTCATTAAGAAAGGAATAAGTGTACTGTATACTTAGATTTAGAAAATAAGAAAATGAAGAAGTAGAAGAAAATAGTAAATACATGAGGGAGATGATGGACATATTAATTAGCTTGGTTGTGATTATTTCACAATGAACATGTACATTAGAACATAAGGTTGTGTAACTTATACATATATAGTATTTATTTTTCAACAGTACCTCAGGATGGCTGAAAAAATTATAGGCTATAAAAATTTTGGACAGTAACTATTTTTAAATTGAATTTACATATTTTAATAATCAATATAGCTTTAACATTTATTATATTTTCAACATTAACTTTACGTAACTATAGCTAGTGCTTTTTTAGGCTTTATATTAACAAACAACATAAAACAAAGAAGATAAAAATAACACTTGGTATTTGAGCAGACATAACAATAACAGACTAGGGCCAGCTAGTAGTGTGGTGGTAAAGGTAGCTGGATCCCACATGGCCACCTGTGCAGTTTGAGTCTTGGACCTGGCAGCTTAAAAAACACACCGAGTACATATGTATACATGCCAAAATACCATGAGGAGAATAAAGAAGGGAT
Source organism: Tupaia tana (assembly GCA_026018925.1). NCBI lineage: Eukaryota > Metazoa > Chordata > Mammalia > Scandentia > Tupaiidae > Tupaia > Tupaia tana. The sequence goes on from JAKSZU010000006.1 coordinate 125,240,159, forward strand.
TGCTGCATGACTGTCTCTCTCATTGTGTATGGGAGAGGGGGTGCTTTCTCACTTTCCCTCTCTCTCTGGCAAGTGCATGGTCCTTCTAGCAAATTTTTAAAAATAGTAATAGCAGGTTGGTATGAGTAGTGATAGTGTGTACATTGAAAATGTGTTAGCAGTTAAAGAATGATGAATTATTTTACCTCTGATTACCTAAAGTAATCTGAGATGACCTTCTGAATGGCACAGGACTAAATCTGGATCTAGAAACTGTGGAGAAACGTTTGACAGTACGTGGGACCAGCAGATGACATAATGTTACATCACTGGACTCCCACATAGTCAACCGTGGTTCGAGTCCTGAACCCAAAAGCTTAAAACTCACATTGGGCGCATGTGTGTGGGTGCCCAAAGTCCTGAGAGGAGAATGGAGAAGGGATTGCAGTGTGCCTATACCCTCGGGAAGGTGACTTCTTGCTGTCTGTATCTCTGTCTCTCTGGTGAGTGCATGCACCCTACAGCAAGAAAATTCTCTAAAACAAAATAAAATAAAAATACAGTACATGAAGGGAGTAAAAAGTCCAAGGCAAAAGATAAAAAGAGGAAAGTGTGACTTCTGTTGGGAGTGCAAGGAATGGAGAACTGTCGAGTGAAGAATTTATTTGAGAAGTTGAGAGGAATAAATTGATAAGGTAGATTGTGGAAGGCATATATTAGAAATATTTAAGTTTTTATATGATTTGTACTAGAGATTCTTGCAGAGAAAAATGATCGAATGGTAAATATTTTTGGAAAATGAATCTGGCACTAGTATGAAGAATAACTATGATAAGAAACAGGTTAAAAAACAAAAACACTAGAAACCTTGGGCTCGGTTCATTTGGGATTATTGAAACTCATGGAAAGGGTGGTGGCAGGGATCATATGCAAAGGAAAGAATAGGTAGCTCCCTTACATCAAAGCCTCCGTATAAGATATGAGGAAAAGCAGAGAGCCAGGAATACTTCTGAGCTCCTATTCTTGGAGAAAAGAAAAAACGATGAAACCAATGATGGAAAAATGTAAGTTGGATGTAGAGCTGGTTTAGGATAATTGTGAATTTGGTTTTGATAATCTAAGGCAATGGTCATGTGCATGAGTAGAAAGTCTCAATAGCAGTTCTTAATTCAGGAGTTCAAGCAAGCAGTAGGGGCGCAAGTTATAAATTTGGTAGTCAGTAGCATTGTGTTTGTAAGTTTCTGGGCTGACTTATCCAGAAGGTGCAATAGACAGAGTCTAGGGCTCATGATACTTTTAGTGGCCCAGGAGCATGTTTTACTATTTTTAGTCAAAAGAAAAAAAAAATGAACTTGAATGTTGAGAAATGTTTTATTGTATAATATTAATAAATTTGTCTTTATACTAATGAAGTTGTTAAATATAACTTAATATTTCATTTTATAGAGAAAGTGGTCCATAAAGCCAAAGGTACTGAGGACTTATGAAAATCAAAATGATGTCCTGCAGGTTCAGCTGTAACAGTAAAAGTGAGTAAGACGTGAGCGAAAGGCAGACCGAGTCTTAGAGCGGTGCTCCCTAAGACTTGTTCCTCCTTCGTGCACATTCACATACAGAAAGATGCCCCTGTTTGGGCATGGTGTGGCTTGCATGTATACTCAGTTGTCACTCAACAGGTGACAAGCCACCAGGCATGTACTCCTGCCCACAGGAACACGGTAACTCTGTTTTATCTGCAGCATGGTGACATGGCACTCACCCTCTTGGAAAGCCAAGCTTTCCATACTTATCAATCAATTTCCCACTTCTTCCTTAAGGGATCATAAAAAGCATAAAAAAAGATTATTTTAGTTTTCACAATCCATTTTTCTTTGTTTAGAGCCAGCATTATTATTTTTTGAAACATAAAAGTAAACTCAGACAAAAACAACTATTATAATGGTTTTAAATATAAACTGAAGGAATAAAAGAATTTAGCATTCACATTAGAACACTAATGCAAGATTAAATGGTATCTTCTTATTTGATATTGAAAAGGAACCTTTCTCCATATACTTGATTAAGGACATGATTTTTCAGGTCTACAAACTAAGCACTTAAGGTAACATAAGGACAGAAAATATATTCTTCGGGCTCTGGGACCCAGCTCTATTAGTGGTTTGGGGAGGGAAGGAGAATAAATTTAATGCTATTCATGTTTTTCTATGTATTTTTTCTATTTTGGACTTCTCTTATGTCAAACATTGCAGAATTCATTTTAATTTTATTCTTGAGACGATGTGGTATTTTAAAGATCTAAAATTAGGTTGATTACAAATTATTCCTTTTTTAAGACATTTATAAGCTGTGCTTATTTTATACTTCAATAAACTTTGCAAAGGAATGACTGCATTTCTTTAACACTGCAAACAATAAAGTCGACTGTGTATTTGAGCAGGTTGACAGCTTCACTTAGCAAACTCACCCTAAATTCTGAAAGCAAACCTTACCGACAGTTGGCTGACAATGGTTGAGATGACAACAGAAATAATTTCAAGCAGTAACAAAAACAGATTTAAGCTAGTGCATACAACAGTACAAGCCCTTCTTTTTTAAACAATATAAAAGGGAAAGCAATCAAAGGAGAAGGAGGCGACATGACCATTAGGTCCAGCACAAAGTCTCGGCCTATTGCAGTTAAGTTATTTACAAAATCAAGTTATAGTGCACCCTTTGTCCTGACCAGCAGGTGCAGCTATTAAGCAGGAAACATTCAAATATAATATGGCCTTGAGAGGAAAAATAAATAGACGGTTTCCTTTCCTTTCCATTTGCCTGACACCAGCTTGATAATTTAATAATTCAATTTCATTTGCCAGGAAAAATTAGCCATTTAGTTGGAGTCCTGAAATCACTAAACTGAATGCTTATGTGTGATCAAATCTTCTGTTGCATATCCACTTAAAAGGAATGCCTGTTTTGTTCTCTATTTTTCTTTATTAGTTTACCTTTAAGTATTCAGCAGAACCCTACAAGTAGAGCTTATGTTTAAGGGCACTGGAATTGGCCATATATTTCTTTTTTTTTTTTGATAAGGTGGGCTATCCAGGCATAAGGTAAAGGTTGCCCCGTTGTATGTAAAACTGACCAGAGAGCACTTCTGGATGTGCCATGGCAACGTGCGTGAGTGCTTGGAGGGGCCTTGATGCAACTACCTCGAGGCAGGTGGATAACAGAGCAGTAAACGTGGGAAGGACACATAGGGTGCCCACGGTGTCTGGAGAGAGTGTTCAGGATGCAAAACATGAGAGGCTGAATAACTAAGTATTTAAGGGAATCTGAAAGCAACAGAGTTGAAAATCAGCAATGAGCAGTTTTACAAGAAGAAGAATACGAGGATGAAGGAGCCATCAGTGGTATCAAATGCTGGGACCAGCAGTTAGCGTAATGGCTATGTCGATGGACTCCCATGTAGTCGACTGCGGTTCGAGTCCCAGACCCCGTGGCTTAAAACTCACGCCAGGTGCGTATGTGTGCAAGCCCAAGATCCCGAGAGGAGAATGGAAGAGAAGGGATTGCAGCGTGACCATCCCCCCCTGGGGGGTGATTTATTGCTTTCTGTCTCTCTGTCTCTTTCTGTCTGTTTGGTGAGTGCACAGGCATGGCAAAAACCTCTCAAAAAAAAAAAAGTGGTATCAAATGCTAAGAACTCACAGCCTCCCATTGAAATTGGTCATTAAAAGAGTAACTTCAAGGAAATTGGTATGCTATGGTATGCTATAGAGCCAGATTTCAGTGGATGTGTGAATATGAAATATATATATATATATATATATATATATATATACACACATATATATATACACACACACATATATATATTTTCTATATAGATATTTTCTATATAGAAATAAATATTTCTATATATAAATAAATAAATAAATATAAATAAAGCCAATATAAACTTCCTTGGAGTACTTTGAGTATAAATGGATGAAACCTGTTAAATCAATATCTAGAAGAGGAAATAGGAATGGATCTCACAAATGTGAAACTGTTCAAAGATATGAAAAGAAATAAAGAAAAAGTAACAATTTATAAAGCAAAGGCCATGGGTTCCCTTGAACTCAAAGTCCACGGGTTCAAAGGTCTCAAAGGAGATGGGAAAAATTACCCCCAAAGCTCAGAGGACAACATGGATTTTGATGGGAAGGCATCTCTCCCACAGCAAAAAATATACAAATGTGCATGGACAGAGGTGGTTGGTCCTTTGAAGCAGATGAAAGATTTTTTATCTCATGTTTTCCATTGTTGTTTCCATGAAATAGGAAAAACCATTTGTTGAGGATAAGACTATCTGGAATCTGGGAGGTACCTTATTAAGTGGGAAATCTTTGAAATAGCTGCTGAAAACTCTAGTGGTTGGGAACTGTAATTCTGTAGAGACACCAAACAGTCCTTTTCTGTTTAAGGTATAAAAGCAGATGATAAAATGAATTCATAACTGATTTTGAATTATAGAAGAACAAGGAATTAAATGATGACTCCTCATGAGAAAATTATCAAAGCAGTGGAGGCTACATAGGGTCAGTGTGTCTTATTGATATTTATGACTCTGAACTTCAGCCCAGGAACCTGTAGGTACAAAATAAATGACGGAGAATGACATGAAATGAGGTAGCTAATGGAAACAAAGAGGGGTCTACTGTAATAACATTAAAATTAGTGGTGGCACAAGGCCAGATGGTGGTGCAGCAGTAGCAAGACACTCCACAAAGCTGACCCTGTGGGAAGATTCTGGGTTTGTGTCCAGAGACTTTCCTGATCATGCAGGTTGTGCACATGCCCATGACTTGGGGATGGCTAGAGCTGCGTGTGGATTGTGATATAGGGACCCTATTGAGGATGCCTCTCTCTTGTTCATGGAGGAAGTGAGTGGATAAACTTTGGGAAAAATAGTCCTATTGTCAATAATGATGGTGATAGCAAACATTTATTGAGTGATTACACGTGCCATAAGCTGTTTTTTTTTTTGTTTGTTTGTTTGTTTGCTTTGTTTTGTTTTGGAGAGGTTTTCGCTATAGGGCGGGTGCGCTCGCCAGACAGACAGAGAGAGACATAGAGACAGAAAGCGAGAAATCCCCCCCAGGGTGGATGGTCATGCCGCAGTCCCTTCTCCTCCATTCTCCTCTCAGGATCTTGGGCACGTATGCACACATGCCTGGCGTGAGTTCTAAGCCACCGGGTCCGGGACGCGAACCGCAGTCGACTACGTGGGAGTCCAGCGACATAGCTATTACACTAACTGCTGCTTCCCCCACACGCTGTTTTGAGCGCTTTAGTTGTATCATCTCATTTGATTCTCATAAAGATAGATCATATTATTACTGAAATTTTACAAATGGGGTTCAGAGAGGCCAAATAATTTGTCAAAGCTACATGGATAATAAATAACAAAAAGACAATTTGAATTTAGTAGCCTAATCTGAGCTCAAGGTCTAGAGGAAAGTAAAACAATAAGAAGCACAAGAATATACTTGCAGAAGATGATATACAGGTTTAAGTTAGATTTTGTGGCCACATGCTCCTGCATTTGCTCCTCTGCTATTCAGTGTTTCCGATAAAAGTCTAGTGCATAACAAAGATTGATAAAAGATTGAGTGATAGTATAACAGAGGGCTTTGACTGAAGATGTCGTAGGGCTGTACATTTCACTCTAGCAAATCATTTAAAACAGAGAAATAGGCTTTGGAATTTTTTATTCAAGCATATGCTTTTTTGTTCACTAAAACATATGCAAGATTATCAACAATAATCAGGTAGTGATGACATCCTAATGGTCTTTTTTCCTTAAATGTTACAATATCATCATTCAGAGCAGGTCTGGCCTAGGTCCTCTAAGACCTTAAAAGATTTTCTCGCACTTCACTGATTCTCAGATTTTTTTGTAGATATATCTGCCTGGGAGTACAATGCTACTCTATGTCAGTGATTTATTATGAGGTAGATTTATATCTAAGAATGTAAAATGTGATTTCTCAACTTCTTTTGAAATACATGCTCTGTTGAGTAAATATAAACATTCCAGATCCTGCTCTAATGTTACTGGGGGGAAAATAACTAAATGCTGTAAATAAAAACAAATCAGAGTGACAGGTAATGTGTCGTTTACTTACGAATAACACCATGACTTCTAATCTCTGAGAGTCAAGATCTGAAAACATTGGAAGATTGAGAGGAGAATGGAGGAGAAGGGATGGCGGCTTGGCTATTCCCACTGAGGGGTGATTTCTCACTTTCTGGCTCTCTCTTTCTGTCTGTCTCTTCAGCGAGCAAATATGCTCTATAGCAAACAAAACAAAACAAAACAACAAAAAACCCAGAAGTCTAAGGTAACTTATGAAATTGAAGAATAGAAAGAATCTAGATCAAAATTATGTTTAAAAGGTTATATTCATCTTGTTGCCTATAAATACCTAGGGTGTTTTCAGCAAAAGATGCTATTATTTTAATCAACCACAGGTCCTTGAGATGTTAAACATGATAAAACATTTTTCTTCTAAACATATTTTGTTCAATTTTCATAAACTGTTAATTCAAACTGAAATCTGAAAATTTAAGTTTGTGGGATTAAATTGCAAAAGATTTAATTAGAATATCTTAACAGGTAGGCAATCAACCTTCCATCATAACCTTGTGTGCTAATTTAGTTTCTCCATAATACAAGTTTTTTCATAGCTACAAAACTTAGGAAAAAAAAAAACAAAAATAAAATTAAACAAATATTGAGTGCTAAATCTGTGAATCAAAATAATAGATGCTATAGGTATTTTTTCTTTAAATATTAGCTTCCAGATAGCAGAAAATAAGTTAGATGTTAAAGATCAAAGATTTCTAATCAAATACATGAGAATAATCTTGAATGACACATAATGAAAAATTTACTAGAGAAAAGCAAAGTAAAGGAACTAAAACTGATGTTTTACTTTTGAGCATATTCAAACATAATTCAGGCAGCACAGTATTTAAGTAATTCTAAGTATTAAGGAATAACCTAAAAACTCATTTTATTTCAAACTATAACACAATTGTAACTTGATATTATAATATTAAATTTGATCATTTTGCCAATGAATAGAGGGGAAAATAACTGTACGTTTGGGATAGCCTTGAAAATAAGAAGCCACACAGATGTTCAGAGACTAAAAAGTTCAGATTACTCTCACCTGCTTCCCTTTTCTACTTCATTTCTGTTCGGTATCATGGGAACCAATTTTTAGCAAGGTCCATTTTTGCTTTTTATTTTAAAAGTTTTTTCTTTCGATTATAAAAATAATGCCGTCTCACTTTAGAAAAATTGAAAGCATATTAAAGTTAAATAAGACAAATCAATCACCCAATCCCCTGCTGTCAGAATTTTGGGACAGTTTCTTCCATCTTTTTCTAAAGTTTGATTATTGGATATTTTTCTTGCCTTTTTATTGCTGTTGTTTTTATTTTAGCAATTATGTTTTTATTTTTTGAAACTAGTGTAATATACATAAGGAGCATTTGTAATGAAGAAGAGAGACTAACTTAGACCCCCACGGAGGTCTAGATAAGGTGAGGCATGAGAGCACAAGAAGAAATAAGAAGGAACGGGGTATTCATTTGGATAGGCTATGTTTATTTTGACTTACTCTATCCAAAAGGTTGTTTGGTAATGTTGTAGCAAGTGGTTTTCCTCCACATAGTCACTCAGGGTTCCAGGATGATGGAAGCTCACACTCCTGAGACTTGGTCAGCCACCATGACAGCACCAGAGAAGAAGGGAATCCCACGTAAGCTTTTCATTTCCTGAGCCAGAAAATGGCCTGCATTACTGCTGCTCCTTTCCTTGCAGAAATAGTGAAGAAGTCATGTGAGCCTCTTAATGACAAAGTGAAAAATGTAGAGGTTCACATAAAATATTTGGTGGTTGTCATTCTTTAACACAAATGAAGAAACGAGATGAAGAGAGTTTTGTGTCTGTGTGACTGTGTAGGAGTTTAGGTTCCATTTTAGAATATTTTTTCAATTGCCTTTATGTCTTATCTCCTTTTAAAAACTCTAGTAATATTTACTTGCTTAGTACAATTTTTTTTTAAAATTATATACATAATTACATTGTCTGAAATTTTTACTTAATTGTTTTATTTGTTTTCCTCCACAGATTTACATGCACAGAACAAGTGTTAGGTAAATTTTTTTTTTTGGAGAGGTTTTTGCTATAGGGTGCATGTGCTCACCAGAAAGACAGAGAGACAGAAATGGAAAGTGAGAAATCACCCCCCAGAGGGGATGGCCACGCCACAATCCCTTCTCCTCCATTTTCCTCTCGGGATCTTGGGCGTGCATGCACACACCACCGATGTGAGTTTAAGCCAGTGGATCTGGGACTCAAACCACAGTCGATTACATGGAAGTCCAGTGACATAACCATTACATCAACTCCTGGTCTCGATTGTTAGGTAATATTAATGCCATAACTATTGGTCTAGAATTTCAGGATAGTCCACAAGAGAAACTGAAGACTACTGAAATAATGAACTGTTATTTTGATACATTAATGGTATATTCAGATGAAAACGGTATATTTTTGCCACTAGGTGGGTGGATCTACGTCACTCATCTGCTAGAGTTCAGTGACTTCCCACCCCAAATATGATAGAATCCAAGCTCTTTAACATGGCACATAACATTCCCAATATCTGGCCCCTACTTACATCTCCATTCACTTCCTGCCTGACATTTTAAGTTCTGAAAGCATTTCAGTTTTCTCAACACACCACACTGCTTTTTCTTTCAGTGATTTTGCTTAAATAGTTTTTGCATGGGATCAATTCCTGAATGCGAATCTCTTTTTGCCACAACACACCAACATTTTCTGATGAATTCCTAATCATCATCCGAGATTCAGCTCAGATGTTAACTTTTCCTGGGATGACTTCCTGTCTTTGTTCAAATAATAACCTTTGCATATCTCTGTCTTTGAATCACTAGATCGCCCTGGTCTTTTACACAATCATTCTCTCTCCCAGAGAGTATTTCTAGACCTGGGACTACATCTAATTCATCTTTGAACCCCATTGTCTCCATAAAAATTAATTTATGTTTTGAAGGCTGAAAAATTGGAATCAACAGGTGGAAATCCTGAAGGTCTTTTCCTTTTTATTTTACATAGTCCCTGAAGTATACCCTTCAAATCATTCTCCCTGTCTGTTTTATTTTATTAATTCAATATGAACTCTTGTAAAGTTAGAGGTTATAGACAACATTAATTCGGAGTATTTTAAATAGAAGGAAATTTTGTACCATGCTTTAAGGATTGCTTTCTACACCCTGGTACAGAGGGGTCAGTTAACTTGAAAGCATGCCTCAGGTAGGCACATTATGCTCCTTCCCACCCTGGTAGGCCTTTCAAACTATTATGCCTTTCCAAGAGCCAGAAGTGCAGATTCTATGAAAAATGAATTATTAATGTCTGATTTTCACAGCAACAGAATATTTTTGCTCAAAGAGTAGCATTTCTTCCATGCTTTCAGACATTCTTTCTTAATATAAAACCCTGACCCTTTAGTAAGGTGTCTTTTTGAATCACAGATTTGCTGACTTTAATAAACACAATGCCGTTACTTTTAATCAGCATGGAAGTTCAGTTTGGAAAGTTTATGGTCTGATTACAATCAAAACTACAAGCGAACAGGGATAAATAAATATATAAATAAGACTAAACATTTCCAGTGGAGCAAATGTAGTTTCCAGATAAATTCAAATAGGCCTTATTTCTTTTGGAAAGAGGTTGTCTCTATAAACATAGATGTCTGTTTGGCAAAGGGAAGGTGTGTGTACAGTAGACAGTGTGAGACTTTCTGTGCTCTTCAATGTATTTGTGCCCTCTCAAACCCACTTGTGGGTTTACACTGTTAATCACAGAGTTTTCTCTGTTTTATATTGCACCCAGATCATGTATTCAGATATATTGGAAAACATTTTTTTTACCAGTAATTCAACATTTGCTACCAGCAGGTGGCATGGTGGTTAAGGTACTGGACTCCCACATGGCCATCCGTGGTTTGAGTCCCAGACCTGGCAGCTTGCTTTCTCATTTTCCCTCTCTCTCTGTCTCTTTCTGGTGAGCACACATGTCCTATAGTAAATTAAAAAATAATAATAACAATAAATAAAATTAAAAAAATTGTTAAAAATGGAATCATTTGTACTTACACAAATCAACTCCATCTTAAATTCTTAGCTAACATTTGTGAATTCCAAGACTATTGATTATATAATCATATGAAAAAGGATATTCAGTTTTTGTTTGCTCACTATTTTATGTGTGTGTATATATATATATATATATATATATATATATGTATAATTATGTATAATATATTTTTCATATATAGTATATTATATAATTAAATTCTTCTCTTCATTGAGTAACATAATTTTTCCTGTCATAACATACGGTGGTTTTAAAATTTTATTTGTTTGTTTAAATTTGCTATAGGGCATATTTATTGGCTGGAGAGAGACACAAAGTGAGAGAAAGTGAGAAAGCACCCTCCTGGGAGGAGATAACCAGGCTGCAATCCCTTCTCCTCTATGCTCCTCTTGGAATTTTGAGCATGTATGTGCATGCACCCAGCAAGTCTTTCAAGCTGCTGGGTCCATAACTTGAACCCAGCAGTTGATTATGTGGGATTCAGCCACCTTAACCACCATACTATCTGACTGGCCCTAGTTTTTTAAATGTAGCCATATCTTAGCTGCCATCTTCACATGTAAGCCTGTTTTGCTTGCCTTTTGTATGGCAGTCAGATTATGGGAAGGTTTTATATACAAATCTTCAAATTGTATGAAATAGGAATAATTATCTCTATTTTGCAGATAAGAAAACTAAAGATTATAATGTTTAAATAATTTAGCCACTGTCACTCAATTTATTCGATGATGAATCTTGATACTAGTATAGGTCTACTCAGTCTCTGAAGAGATGGGGATCTAGCAAGTGTGTGTCATTGAAGAGGCTGAAGTGAGAGCAGGGATGAGGAGCAGGAACTAAGGGTGGGTGTGGTGGCCATGATGTCCAAGAGAGCTGCAACAAGGGCGAGACTGATGATGAAGGCAGGCAGGATGAATACCATTGTCTTAATGGTATTCCCTTGGGAATCCTTCAGCCCCTTCACTCCACACACGGTTGAGTTCTGTCATTGCAAATACTGGTAGGCAGCAAGACAAAACAGATAAGATCAGGATTTGGATTTTTGAAAATTCTTGTTTCTTCACTTACCAAATATGGGTCATTAAATGAGTTAATAATTTCACAGAGCTCTACTCTTCTGTTTTGTGAAAATATCATGGTATTCACTTCTTTGTGGATTAACTAATAGATAGAACACTGCTAGCACAGTTTCTGTTACCTAGTAAGTGCTCAATAAACGTTAGTTTTCTTTCTTCTTTATTTTATTTGGTTTCCTTCCCTTTTCCTGACAACCAGCTACAACACTCTGATAACTTTTTAATTCAGACTTCTCTATCTGACAGAATCATGTCTGTATGTTTCTTTCCAATTTGTAATTACAAACAAATGACATCTTGCTATTCTCACCTTGTGTTTACTCCAGATAAATTCAGAGCTTAATACAAAGTGTGAGAAGCATTGCAAATAATGGCCTTGGGGAAAAGGTTTTCATGAACAGCTATGGAACCAGAGCTGGCTCTAACACGTCCCAGCTCTGCTCTGTCCCTGTTGTTCTACCTTTTAGCAACAGTATCACTAGTCACTTAATTTCCTAAAACAAGAGCTTTGTTAGCCTGCATTATTCTTTATCCTTAAGAGTATTGAACAGTTTCACTATGAAACTCTTTTTTTAAATTTTTTTTTGAGAGTTTTTTTGCTACAGGGCACGTGTGCTCACCAGAAAGACAGAGAGAGAGACAGAGAGACAGAAAGCAAGAAATCACCCCCCAGGGAGAGGATGGCCATGCTGCAATCCCTTCTCCTCCATTCTCCTCTCAGGATCTTGGGCATGCATGCACATGCGCCCGGCGTGAGTTTAAGCCACCAGGTCCGGGACTCAAACCGCGGTCGACTACATGTAAGTCCAGTGACATAGCCATTATGCCAACTGCTGGTCCCTGAAACTCTTAATATATCCTCCATTCTTCTTTCCATCATACCATAATCTCTAGGATTTCTTCCTTTCCCACTGTGCTAGCCTCCTATTAGTCCTACCTGTATCTTCCTCCCTTGGGTACTAGCAATAAATACAGAAACTCACTGTGACTCAGTTCTAGGTCCCCCTCTCTGTTTCTACCTCAGGTTTATAGAACCCCTGAACTCTAAGACTTCTCTGTATGTTGGTGACTTATTTCTATTACTAGGCCACATCCCTCTACTGTGCTCCAGTCCCATACTGCTCGCCAGACTTCTATAAATGATGGCTGTTTGGCATTTCAAACCAAACAAGCATTTCAACCAAAATAGAACTCTGACTTGTCCCTACTGTTGGTTTCTTTGCCAGTCTTTGCCATCTCAGCAAACGGCAAAATCTGGAAATTATGCTTAGTCTCATCTTTTTTTTTTTTTCCTCCACATCCCATGCATTTTAAAGCTAATGGTTATCTTGAAACTAATCACCGCATCTCTGTGCGCCCCCCCACCCTCTCCTCGCACTGAGTAAGTCATCTTCACTTCTTTCTCCTAGTTTCCTATGTGTCTTCTAACCTGCATCTCAGCTTCTGCTACTGCTTTCTTTCAATGCAGCCTACACGATGATGTCCGAGTGATCTTTAAAAAAGGTAAGTTAGGGACCAGCAGTTAGCGTAATGGCTATGTCGCTGGACTCCCATGTAGTCGACTGCGGTTCGAGTCCCGGACCCAGTGGCTTAAAACTCACGCCGGGTGCGTGTGCGTGTGTGCCCAAGATACCGAGAGAAGAATGGAGAAGGGATTGTGGCGTGGCCATCCCCCCTGGGGGGTGATTTCTCACTTTCTGTCTCTCTGTCTCTTTCTGTCTGGCGAGCGCATGCGCCCTATAGCAAAAAAAGGTAAGTTAATCACATCATTTTCTTACTTCAATAGCTTTGCTCTTATAAAAAACTCAAACTCCTTACCATGGCACATAAGACTAGCAAGATCAACCTGATTCTTTGCACCTTGAAAGTTTTGTTTCACTTCATACTGTTTCCCCTTGTTCAGTATATTCTACTGACCCAGCCTTTCTCCTGTTCTTCAGTTATATCAAGTCGTTTTCCTCTCCAGGACCTTAGAAATCTGCCTGGAACTCTTTCTCTGTCTCATTGTGTGGGTGTCTCATTATTATCCTTGAGATCACAGGGCCATCCTCTCTTGAGATGTTCTTTTCTTGAGTTTATAAAGTAACCTCTTTCCAAGTGATTATTGTATACATTACTCTATTAATTTCTTTCATAATAATAATTAAAATAATAAACTATCTTGTTTTTTGTTTGTTTTTCTTGGTAATGCATTGTTTTTTCTTTCTTCATCTTTCTCCTCCACTCTGCTTCCTCTACTAGAATATAACCTCCCAAAGGGCCTGTATCATGACTGGGTTTTCACCACTCTATGTCAGGCATCAGTAATGTGTACTCACATGTCAGCATTGAGTAATATGTCAACATTCAGTAATTATTTGTTGAATAAATAAATGGAAATATGAATGGATCACTTTCTCTTCCTTATCCCTAGATCCATTCAATCTTCAAGTTAAAGTCATTCTGTTTTGTCACATTCTTAAACATTGCCATTTCCATTGTCACAGCCTCAGCTCGGGTCACCGTTAAACTTTTTTGAATCACTGGCATTTGTTAAGAGAACCAGGATTCTCTTATGGATAGTTGTGGTTCAGGGGAGTATCTTACAGTAATGTACAATAAAATAAAGACTAGCCTGACATGGAGTAACTCGAAAAATTTTAGTATCTTACACAGCTAAAAAGGCATGGGTGAGACAGGTAACCAGATATACCAAATCTACTTCAAAGGAATTAGTTTTTTCCAAAACTAAGTGAACCACAAGAAATTAGGAGTTTCAAAAAGTGTGATATAAGTCACCTTGCCCTGACAGTCTGTGACTTTTATGGGAACTTATTCTAATCTCCTTTGGTGAACTCTTGGGATTTTGTGACACTTTACCCTTGTACTTCAGTAGATATTTTTGTACATGTTTCTTCCCAGTATCTGGTAGCAATTAAATACTTAGAAAAACATAGAAGTTTTTGAGTCAACTTGGAGATTGCTGAAAAGAATTGCAGAACCAGTGAACAGAGGGAGGATAGGCAGGCTCTGCTTAACATATTGCTAATGGAGATTGGCAGGCCCCCAATGTACTGTGGTAAGACGGACTCCAATCAGCCTATATTCCCCCCAAAATGTCCTACATGGGATTCTTCCAACTGATCTCTCTTATTTATTTATTTTTTTGAGAGG
>JAKSZU010000006.1:125259591-125342091 GCA_026018925.1 Tupaia tana
TTTCATGGATGGAATAGATGAGGCATGATTTGCCAGAGACCAGGAAAGCCCTTCTCTAAAATATTCCAATGACCGACACCTGGCAAAAGGCACCCAGATGATCACAGAACAAACAGGCTTGGAAAGTATTGGGAAAGGTGAATGAAACTAAGAGTTACTCAATTTGGTATGTGGGGGTGCTATCTAGTTTGGTAGTTGAAGATAATGGCCTTGAAGAATAGACACTGCTAAATATGCTCTTCAGATGTGCTTTATTGATGTATGCTGTAGAAAACAATGAACCAAGGTCTGGTTTGGAACTAAAAGTTCTCTTTCTTGCATTCTGCTACTCAGCAACAGGGCCTACCTATTTAAAACATGGAGACTCCCCCCCCCCCCTTTTAATATAGTATCTATACTATATCAGATAAGACAGATAGATACTTGAGATACAGTTTAAGAATTTAATTTAGACTTTTTAATGCTTAGAGTCCAGGTACAAATCACAGAATGCAATATGCTAGATAAAATTCATCTTAAAGAGTCCCAAGTTTGTTTCTTGTCTTCCTTTAGGGCAGAAGAAAGTGGCTGGGTAAATAGTTCAATGAAACATGGCTACCCACTATGCCCTCTCCTACTATCTACCCTTTATTACTCCCTGGCTCCGTTCTACTTTCCAGAGAGCAGGTAACTAGTGCAATTAAATCCCATGATACATCTAAAAAATCTGTCTGCATCAGGTTCCCTATAGTCTAGCCAGTGTTTTGTGTGGTATGCCTCGTTTCCAGTAACCCAGATAAATTAAAGGTTTGTTGAGGGCTAGGCAATCTACATAATCACTTTGTACACTTACGTTTTTTATGTTGGAGGTTCTTTTTTCTTAAGAACAACCTTGTATTTCTAAACAACACACAAATCAATTACCACATTCTTTTGTCTTTTTTCTAATATTTATGTAGTCCCTTAAACAATTAAATTGCTCATTATTGGTTACTAGATTAAATAGTAACTGATCAGTTAAATACTCTATTTTTTTAAGTGTGGATAAAAAATGTTCAATTTACTCGACTTTGCACAGAGAAGATGAGCATGAAAATAATTTTATGTTCTATATATAATAAAATGATATATAATACAAGCATATTTTTTATATTGTGACCAAAGATGGGAAACATTTCTAAACATATTAACACGTATATTTAATTATGAACCGAGGCATTCAATTATGTTTTAAATTTTTCTTTTTAACTCTGCAGAAGTCTGGGACCAGCAGTTAGTGTAATGGCTATGTTGCTGAACTCCCATGTAGTCAACCGCAGTTCGAGTCCAGGTCCTGGTGGCTTAAACTCACGCCAGGCGCATGTGCGTGCGTGCCCAGGATCCCGAGAGGAGAATGGAGGAGAAGGGATTGCGGTGTGGCCATCCCCCTGGGGGGTGATTTCTCGCGTTCTGTCTCTCTATCTTTCTCTGTCTCTCTGGCGAGCGCACATGCCCTATAGCAAAAACCTCTCCAAAAAAAAAAAAAAAGTCTATTTCCTATCTATTCGTACAGATATTGTTCTGGACGGTGGGTGGATAGAAATGAGTTAAGTAAATGGACTTGTTCACCAATGTCTGAGACTCAGACTAAAGGCAGGAAAACAAACATGCTCAGAGAAAATATTTAAAATGACAATATTTTCACTTGTTATCCCTTGGTTGCAAAATCAGTAAAAAAAAAAAAAAGTGGAAATGAACAGGATACTTAGACTGGAGTGGAGTGATATTTAAATGGTGAGATGGCTTGGAAGAGGTGAGATTGACACAGAGCATGTAAAATAGATCAATGGAAAAGCAAACAGTGTTCATTGGTGACCTTGTCTCTGTGGCACGGGTAATTGGCTCATTATTCGTGTTAGTTATACCTCCACTGAGGGAGCAATGGAATATACATATTAACCAGACCGGCAGCATCACAGACCTGGCTTCGGTAGATGCTTTTGCAGTAATAACGATGTGCCAGGCACTATGTTAACTGCTTTACAGCCTTCATCATTCAGGCCTTAGATAAGTCTACAAAGTGGGGACTATTATCTCAGGTATATAGATTAGGAACAGAAGCTTGGAGGTGTTGCCCAAGGTCAGACGGTTGTGGAGTGGTGAACTGCAATTAATTGAAATTCAAATTTTCCTTTCTCTCTAACTCCCACGCTTTTCCTTAGTCCACGCTACCTGAAGCATCTGTGGATCTTCGCATTAGGTACCAGACTCTAACTTGAACCTACCCTCAACATGTGAACCGTAGGTGTTAGTTACTCTGTCTCTTGTACTCATTTATTGATCAGTTTGGCAAGTGTTAACTGAGCACATACTTTGCACCAAGTGCTGTGAACAAAACTGCTAAGATAATAGCCCAGGCCTCTAAATACCCACATTCTACTAAGGGCAGAACTACAAAAATATCAAAAGTATATAAGGGGAAAATAATGCATTTACAGAACTGAGAAGGACAAACATGCAGTGAGAATGGCAAAGAAAAAGTGTCATTTGAACTGAATATATTTTTTCTTTTTTTTGGAGAGGTTTTTGCTATAGGGCGCATGCGCTCGCCAGATAGACAGAGAGAGACAGAGAGACAGAAAGCGAGAAATCACCCCCCAGGGGGGATGGCCACGCCACAATCCCTTCTCCTCCATTCTCCTCTTGGGATCCTGGGCATGCACGCACACGTGCCCAGCGTGAGTTTTAAGCCACCGGGTCCGGGACGCGAACCACGGTCGACTTCATGGGAGTCCAGTGACATAGCCATTACGCTAACTGCTGGTCCCTTGATCTGAATCTTGATAGACGACTTCTAGTTTGCCAACTGTCTGAGGTAGAGCAGGCAATAGACCCTAAGCATAGTGGTTTCAGAGAACTTCTATTTGTGCAACCGGGCTAGAGCTAAAGGTTCTTAAGAAGGAGTGATCAGAAAATAAGGTGTGCTACGGGACCAGCACATGGTATAATGGTTACATCACTGGACTCCTACGTAGTCCACCGCAATCTGAGTCTTGGATCTGGCTGCTTAATACTCATGCCGGGCACGTATGCGTATGTGTCCAAAATTCCACAAGGAGAATGGAGATGAGATTGTAGCATGGCCATCCCCCCTGGGGGGTGATTTCTCACTTTCTCTCGTCTCTTTGTTTTTCCAGTGAGCGCACACACCTATCAAAAATCTCTCAAAAAAATGAAAAGAAGGTGAGCTAAATAATGAAAGATGATCTCATATGCCACATGGTAAGGATCTGAAAAATATCCTATCCTTAAAACAGTAAAGACATATCCTTAAAACATTAAACAATTTTCTCTTTCTTTCTTTCTTTCTTTCTTTCTTTCTTTCTTTCTTTCTTTCTTTCTTTCTTTCTTTCTTCTTTTTTTTCTTTTTTTAGAATTTTTTGTTATAGGGCACGTGTGCTCACCAAAAAGACAGAGAGAGACAGACAGACAGAAAGCGAGAAATCACCCCCCACCCCCAGGGGGATGGCCGTGCTGCAGTCCCTTCTCCTCCATTCTCCTCATGGGATTTTGGGCACACACACACATGCACCCAGTGTGAGTTTAAGCTACCAGTCCAGGACTTGAACCGCGGTCGACTACATGGGAATCCAACACCATAGACGTTACGCCATCTGCTGGTCCTAGAATTTTCTTACATAGACTTGTTTTCTTTCTTCCTGAAGGAATAAGAATAAAGATTTGGTGAAACAGAAAGCAAACTAAGAGAGAAAATAGAGAAGGCTAAAACAAAATTTTCTGTGTGAGGATGTATGCAGAAGACATAACTAACAGGCCATGCTGGTTGATAGAATGAGGAGCAATTCAGGGTAAATCCAAGCTTTGTACCTTTTGGGATTAGTTGAATGGCAGAAGGAGAAAGGAACTATATGATGAATTATTAGGGACCAAAAGTTTATTTTTAGATATTTTAAATTTAAAAAGCCAATGGGACATTCAGGTATAAATTAAGTTGCTCGGTTCTGAAAAAATGAGATATAAAACAGAGGAGTGATATAAAGAAGTAAAACTATTGTCTATATTACTGTTTTGCTTAATGTTAACAATACAGTTTATTATGAGAGACAAAAGAGTCTGATAAAGAACTTAATGGTGGCCCCTATGGCCTCGTGGTTAAAGGAGCCAGATTTCACATGGTCAACTGTATGGTTCAAATCCTGGTCCTGGTAGCTTGAAAAACATGCTGGGTATGTGTGCATACATGGCCAAAAATCCCAACAGGATAGAGGAAAAGGGACTGCAGCATGACCATGCCCCATTGGAGAGTGCTTTCTCTCTCTCTCTCTCTCTCTCTCTCTCGCTCTCTCTCTGTACCTTTCTGGTGAGTGTACATGCCATCTTGCAATTTAAAGATAAAAAGAAATCCATACTTGGTTTGACGTATACATCAGTCAAGGCAGCCCAGGATGGATGGGGGTTGGTCTATGCAGCAGTGTGCTCAGAGACATATAACAGTTCAGATGAGCAGAGATTGAAAATAGAACAGGGTCGGTACCAGCAGTTAGCGTAATGGCTATGTCACTGGACTCCCACGTAGTCGACTGCAGTTCGAGTCCCGGACCCGGTGGCTTAAACTCATGCCGGGTGCGTGTGTGTGCATGTCCAAGATCCTGAGAGGAGAATGGAGGAGAAGGGATTGCAGCATGGCCATCCCCCCAGGGGTGATTTCTCGCTTTCTATCTCTCTGATTCTCTCTGTCTGCCTGGCGAGCGCACGCACCCTATAGCAAAAACCTCTCAAAAAAAAAAAAAAAAAAAAGAACAGGGTTATCAATTCGAAGTAGCACCCTATAGACAATGGGAGTGATATCTATGATATCTAGACCACAGATGACTAGGATTAGCTTTATCAATGAACTGAACCAGTTGATCATTTAATAGACATTTATTAAAACACTTCTGTGTCTCAGACACTGAGATAGATTCTGAGGAGACAGCAGAGAACAGGGAGACACGAACTTTGCTTTCATGTAGCATTGCAGTATGGGATGCCAACAAAATAATCAAACAGATAAACTTATAACCAATGGTGATCAGTTCTAAGAAGAAACAAAATAAGTGCTAATGTGCAAAATACTTTGATAGTATGGATGGGGAAAAGTAGTCAGACTGAATGATTGGGGAGAATCTTCCTCCAAGAAAATGACATTTCAGCTGAGATATGGAAGGACAGAAAGAATAAACATGCATGTGAAGAGTAGAGAAAGACATGCTAGGAATTAACAATGGAATGTGCACAGGTACTGTTGCAGGAAAGATCCTGGTAAGTTGGAAGAACTCAAAAAAGAGCATTGTAGTAATTTATTTTGGTGGAGGGAGAGGTAAATAGGCCTGGTCACATGGCTCCTTATAAGCCATTATAAGAATGTTTTTCTTCAAAGTGCAATGGAAAGCCATTGGAAAACAGCATAATTGAGTCCAAGTTTCACTATCACTTTTCTTGCCATGGGGAGGAAAAATTAAAAGGAATCACACTAAAACCAGCAAAATGAGGAAGAACATTATTAGGGCATTCCAGATGAAAGATGGTAGTGTACTGAATTGTGGTTGTTGGACTGAGATTTGGCTGAGAGAAATGAATGGACTCAGTAGACACATGGGCTTGCTGATGGATTGATGGGAGTGATAGAGGGAGAGGGACCAAAGATGATCCCTGGGCTGATTGTCATTTACTGAGGTAAGGATTATTGGGAAGGCCAGAGGACAAGGTGGAGTAGAAATCAAAGGTAAAGTTTGGAAATAGTAAATTTAGAGACACAATTTCGGAAGTGATGAATTTATAAATGGAAATTTAAACCATGTGACAATGAGTAAGAGGAAGAACAGTAGTTCATATAAAGAGAGAAAAAGGAATTAGTTTGATCATTTGTCTAGATTCTAGATAACGTTCTAGGAGAGGTGGGAGCTGGAGGGCACCTATTATATAGAGAGCTGCATAAATATACATGTTTGTATCTATACATTTCCCCCTGTGGTGTAGAAAGCAAGGTCTCCTGAGGAAGAGAAGAGACATGAGTTAGAAGCCTAGGGAGAGTAGTAAAGTTTACAAAAAAATGACAGAGAAAAAGAGGGAGAAGATTATGAATAGTATAAAAGTGTGACAGGCCAGTACATTGGGAGGCCATAGATTTATGGATTGATCACAGCATTAGCCCATTTTATTAAATCCTCCCAAATTACTTAAGCTGAATAATCAATCAAATTGATTGGCTTTGGGGTTTACATAAAAATATGGAAGGGATGTTTAGAATGCTAATAACAGTATTATTGCCATCAGGGCTTCTTAGCTGAGGAAGAAATAAAATAATATTAGAAGGCAATAAAAGGTTAAGGAAAAGAAGGGGCTCCCAAGGGACCAGCAGTTGGCATAATGGCTATGTTGCTGGACTTCCATGTAGTCTACCGCAGTTCATGTCCTAGACCTGGTGGCTTAAAACTCGCGCTGGGTGTGTGTGCATGCATGCCCAGGATCCCAAGAGGAGAATGGAGGAGAAGGGATTGCAGCATGGCCATCTCCCCTAAGCGGTGATTTCTCGCTTTCTGACTCTCTGTCTCTCTCTGTCTTTCTGGAGAGTGCACGCACCCTATAGAAAAACAAAAAACAAAAAACCTCTCTCTCTCAAAAAAAGAAGGGGTTCCAGAGAAAGACATGCTAGCCTCTCAAGTAGCTGGGACCTGGGATTGCACTGCTATGCTGACTTTTGCAGAAAGGGCCTCCCTGTGTGGCCACACAGGCTGTAAGCTCACCTCAGCCTCCTGTGTGAGGGACTATGGCCACACACCATTACGTTTGCACACCATTATTTCATTGGAGTGGTTCGGGGTCATACCAGGCTCCTCATAGGGCCTCAGCCTGTTGAGTAGCAGCATATACCAGTGTGCTCCATCACACTGGGCTGAGAGTGGAAATCTTGAAAAAAAACTCTTCTTGAGATAAGGACATCTGAACTTACCATTAAATGGAGGGGAAGACATTGATTTGATGAGAGAAAGTTGGCAGAGTTTATGAAGGGAGTGATTGAAACTGGCAAATGAAAAATAAGGAGACTTTAAAATGACTCTCTTGGTTTCCACACACCAACCCGGGGAACCAGGAATGTTAGTTTTCTTTTGTTTTGGTCTTCCATCTTTTCTCCAAAATCATGAAACCAAGAATGCAGTGTTGGACATCTGAGCTTGAGGTGCTTTTAGACAACTACATGGGACTTCCCCTGAGGCAGTTGCATCCAGAAGGTGGTCTCAGGGTTAAGATCTAAACTGGAGGGACCAGCAGTTAGCATAATGGTTATGTCGCTGGACTCCCATGTAGTCAACTGCGGTTCGTGTCCCGGACCTGGTGGTTTAAAACTCACGCCAGGCGCATGTGTGTGCGTGCCCAAGATCCCGAGAGGAGAATGGAGGAGAAGGGATTGCGGCGTGGCCATCCCCCCTGGGGGGTGATTTCCTGCTTTCTATCTCTCTGTCTCTCTCTGTCTGTCTGGCGAGCGCACGCGCCCTATAGCAAAAACCTCTCCAAAAAAAAAAAAAAAAAAAAAAAAAAAGATCTAAACTGGAGGATTTAAACTGTTGAAACTATAGAATTAGGCAATAGGTAAGATTGTTCTGGAGGACAGAACTCCATGATGCACAATCATTTCAGGGAAATTTTGCTGCCTTTGGTCTCACATGAATAATACTTTCCTCTTCAACTCAAGCTCCTCTACTGTCATAGAGCAACCATCTGGGTTGATAAGATGCTCAAGCCTCAGTTTTTGTCACTTGTCTACAAACATTGACAACTGTGAGAATGCAAACCAAGAGACCTTCTTGCTTTGTGTTTTCACTCAGGCGGTAACAGACACCTCTGGCCCCTGTAGGACTAACTAATATCAATCAATTAGGCAAGACTCGTTCTAACTGCTGGTCCATTTAAATATTCTCACAGATGCCAGGGCAAAGGACTGGACCCCATGACCATGCAGGTGACTTTCCAAAACTGTAATTAACTTCTCTGATTTGAAGCTTCCATCAACGTAATAAAACATACTCAGCCTTCATCATGTAATTTATTTTACCTACTCTACTCATTGCTTAACAGCTTCAGCATCCTTGAAATCACCAGCAACCACATAGAGGGCCAGAGGCCTATGGCCCTCTCTGAGAGGGAAAATTATAGCTGGAGTCTGGACCAGGTTAAGATTCTACAAATTTTTTTCACAGAGCAGCATTTCTGAACCTTCTTGTCTCCTAATCTTGGATTTCTTATTGCTAGAGCATTATATGAAAGTCTCATCTGTGAAGCATTCAGCCCAGTGATTAATCTGCAGCAAATATTCAGTAAATAAAATCTGTCTTCTTTCTCATGTCTATATAATGTATATACCTGTATAAAATTTCCTGATCTCTTTGCTCTTTTTTTATATCTAATAAGTTTCAGAAATGGTTTATTGTTAGCATAATATGTTGCTAACTAATATCTATATTATAGTGAAGAATGATCATATTCATATGTATACACGTGTGCACACACCTAAGTGTATGGGCTTACACAGAGTGATATTTCTTAGTTACAGCTATGAGCTCTTAGATGGTAAAGTGCTGTATAAATCTAAGGTTCTATTTCCATTTTATATAGTTTTCACTTTCAGTTTGATTTGTGTTTTTGAATTTTTTCTTGGACCGTTGAGAAATGAAACTCATTAAGAGACTTAACACCTAAATTGCTACCCTGCTCTTGTTCATTCAGGTAGTATGATTTAGAATTGCAAACTTTTATTTTTATGTAGTTATTTGAATTGTATGCAGTAGTTTACAGTAAAATTCTTAGTTTGACCCTTACGGGTTCCCTTATTCAAGAGCCAATCCAATTTCTGATTTCATCTTCAAAAATACCCCTATCCAATACTCTCTATTCTGTTCAAGAACACATCTGGAACTTTCTCTAATTAATACTTCTGCTTTTGCTGTTTACAATAATATAAATTTTTCTCCTAGCTTTCTTTCTCTTTTTAATTCTTTTCTTTTTTTTAAATTTGCTACAGAGTACATGGACATGCTAGAGAGAGCTAGAAGGAGAGAGAAGAATGAGAGAGAGGGAAAGTGAGAAAGTACCCCCCTAGGGGAGATGGCTGTGCCTCAATACCTTCTCCAATCATCTCCTGGGATTTAGTGTATGTATGCACTCTCACCAGTATGTTCTTCAAGTGAAGGTTACAGGACTCAAACTGCACCATTGGCCATGTGGAATCTAGCTGCTTTAGCCACCATGCTACCTGCTGGCCCTTCCTCACATCATATTTTTAAGTTTCTGATGATACCTTCCTACTGGAAGCCACTGATTCTATTGTTTGACTGTCTATAATTTGCTACATGTGATTAATTAATACTATAGCTATGGTTATAAATTTCCTGTAAGGAGAATAGTTTGAATATCTATATCCTTTTCATCTCTCCTTATACATAGTAGGTAGTTAATAAACATTGTAGTTTGATGTTTCTTTTAACTGATAAAACATCTCAGAACAAATGAATTATTGCAAGGATATTTTAAAATGGTGGTGGTATAAAGAAAAATGACTTGTCTAACCACAGCAGTGTAGGTGGTAGGGTGCCACTGTCAGGTGCTGGGACTACATAGGAAGGCCCAGGATTTGGATTCTGGTCAACATAAACATGCCATGATCCTGCCTGGCTGGAGGGTTGGCAGGGAGAGTTAGAATGCATCTTATAAGATCTGTTGGAGGTCTCTGCCTCTCTGCCTCTCCCATGAAATAGGTAAGTTTTAGAAAAGGTTAATGTGGAAAGATAATTAAGTATCAATTAAAATTACTCATGAAATAGATTTGTCACTTTAGAGTTACTTAGTAAATAATCTTCTATATTACTAATGTATTTCAAAAATCCCAAGCACATTAGAAAGTCACTAACTAATTTATTTCTCTTGAGCCTGTTGTGAAACTATATAAATTTACTTTTTAAAATGCAGTTTAGAGCAGTTCATCTCTGTATCCTTATTATATAGGAAAGCCTGGTAGTTGTGAACATTTTGAGGGAAACATGCCATTATCCATTGTCATGCAACTGGGCTTTGGCCTAGTATGCACACTAAAAAACTCATCTGAGAACTTTATTACTTTCACTGAACATCTTTAAATAAATTTTGCATAGTTTACAAAGAAAGTAAGTCTCCCAGGACAGATTCAAGGCTGCCTTTTTAAAATGACAGAAAGTATACACATGTGTACTTGCATACAGAAGAGTAAGAGAGAGAGGAGAAAGCAAGCATCTTTGATAGGGTCTCACTACATCACAATCTCCTTTCCCCAGTTCTCTAGTTCTTCAGGATCCTGAGTGCCCATGTGCAGGTATCTGACGTGTTTTTCAGATGTACCCTGAATCTGGAACATGGGTGCCGTGTGACTTCCAGCACTGCAGGGTGCTACGTTACCACTGAGCCTGAGACTGGGCCTGTTGCCTTTTGTTTTTACAGCTCTTCCTTTCTTTCCCTTCCCGATGTATTAATTGTCTACCTATCGGATGCCAGGTCCTTAGAGTATGTAACCCCCATCCTACTAACACTGTTTCTAGAGATTAAAAAGGAAGGAACCCTTCCAAATTCATTCTATGAAGCCTACATTACCCTCATTCCCAAAACGGATAAGGATATGACAAAAAAGGAAAATTACAGACCTAAATCTCTGATGAATATAGATGCAAAATTCTCAACAAGATACTTGCTAAACGTATTCAACAGCATATAAAAAAAGGTTATTCATCATGACCAGGTAGGTTTTACTCCAGGGATGCAGGGGTGGTTCAACATATGCAAAGCCATAAATGTAATACACCATGTTAACAGAAAGAAAGATAAAAACCATATGATCATTTCAATCAATGTGGAAAAGGCA
This sequence comes from Tupaia tana, assembly GCA_026018925.1. Taxonomy (NCBI): domain Eukaryota; kingdom Metazoa; phylum Chordata; class Mammalia; order Scandentia; family Tupaiidae; genus Tupaia; species Tupaia tana. The sequence continues at coordinate 125,270,495 of JAKSZU010000006.1, forward strand.
TTTGTCTAAATACAACATGACTTTATGATCAAGATTCTCAGTAAAATTGGCATAGAAGGATCATTTCTCAGCATAATAATAAAAGTCATTTATGAAAAACCTACAGCTAACATTATACTGAATGGGGAAAAGTTGAAAGATTTTCCACTAAAAACGGGTAAAAGACAAGGCTGCCCACTTTCTCCGCTCCTATTCAATACAGTACTGGAAGTTCTAGCCAATGCAATCAGACAAGAGAAGGAAATAAAATATGGAAAGAAGAGCTGAAATTAACCCTGTTTGAACATGACATGGTTGTATACATACAAGATCCAATAATATCCATGAAAAAACTTCTCAAAGTAATAAATGCATACAGTAAAGTGGCAGGAAACAAAATTAACTTACAAAAATCTATAGCATTTGTATATACAAACAATAAGCAGACAGAGACAGAACTGAAGAATGTAATTCCATTCGCTATAGCCACAGGAAGTATAAGATACTTAGGAATAAAACTAACCAAGGAAGTCAAAGACCTCTATAATGAAAACCTTAAAAAAGAAATTGAAAAAAGACACTAAAAAGTGGAAGGACATCCCATGTTCCTGGATCGGCACAATTGATATAATCAAAATGGCAATTCTAACCAAATTAACCTATTTCTTTAATGTAATCCCTATAAGATTACAAGAGACATTCTTCACAGACCTAGAAAAGACAATCATAGAATTTGTCTGGAACCATAAGAGAACCCATTATGCTAAAGCCATCCTGAGAAAGAAGACTAGAGTAGGTGGCATCTCATTTCCTGACCCCAAAATATATTACAGTGCTATGATCATCAAAACAGCATGGTATTGGCACAAAAATAGACATGAGGACGAATGGAACAGAGTAGAGACTCCAGAAATAAATGCCAAAACATATAGCCAACTCATCTTTAACAAAGGGTACCAGTCAATTCAGTGGGAAAAAGGAAAACCCCTTTAGGAAATGGTGTTGGGAAAACTGGGTACCCACCTGCAGAAAGATAAATCTGAATCCCTATCTATCATCATTAACAAAAATCAACTCAAAGTGGATCAAAGACCTAAACCTAAGACCACAAACTATAAAACTACTGATGGAAAACACTGGGGAAACTCTAGAGACATTGGGGTAGACAAAGGCTTCCTAAGCAAGACCTCCAAAGCACAGGCAATAATCCCCAAAATAGACAGGTGGAATTACATCAGATTAAGGAGTTTCTGCACAGCAAAGGACACCATAATTAGTGTGAATCGACAACCCTTGGGATGGGAGAGAATTTTTGTTAACTATGCCTCAGATAAGGGACTGATAACTAGAATACACAAGGAACTCAAGCAGCTTACCTCAAAGAAAATGATTAACTCAACTAAAAGATGTGAAAATGAGCTGAATAAACAACTCTCTAAGGAAGACATCTGAACAGCCAAAAAGCATATGAAAAAATGCTCAACATCCTTCATTACAAGGGAGATGTAGATCAAAACCACAATGAGATACCACCTAACCTCAGTCAGACTGGAGAAGATTAAAAAAATAAATAATGATAAGTGCTGGATGGGCTGTGGTGAAAGGGGAACACTCCTACACTGTTGATGGGAATGTAAATTGGTCCAGCTACTGTGGAAAATGATATGGAGGTCCCTCAAAGACCTTCAAATAGAACTACAATGTGATCCAGCAATTCTACTCCTGGGTATCTACCCAAAGGACAGGAGAGCACTCAGTCAGAAAAGTGCTTGCACAACTATTTTCATTGCAGTCTTATTCATGATTGCTAAGACTTGGAACCAACCCAAATGTCCACAACTGATGAATGGATTGAAAAATTGTGGCACATATACTCCATGGAATACTATTCAGCCATAAAAAACAATGAAGCCCTAGAATTTGATAGAAAGTGGACAAATATGGAAGATATGTTGCTGAGTGAAGCAAGTCAGGCTATGAAAGAGAGACATTGTTTGTCTCCACTTAACATATACCGACTGTTCGCACTCTATGGTAGAGAATGAAAGACTGGAGAACATAAAAGTATTAAAAATTGTAATGGACAGTAGAGACAAAGTGGAAAGAGAGCGTGGGAGGGGAAGAGTGTAGGAAAGGAAATTTGGGTGGAAAATGGAGAGGTAAGACACTTGTGGGACACAGATAAGGTTTATTATCTGTTGACAAGGAGTGTATAATAGTCTCAACTGGGCTGGACTGAGGTGTAAATCATGCTGAATAAAGTCTCTTCACAATCTAAATGATGTATAGCAATTTAATGTATGAATAATAATAAAAGTTTTAAAATAATAATAATAAAAATATATGAAAGACAATATACATTCCCTCATAATATTTCCATTGCAGTCAGAAAGACAGACAATCCGGGGTTGGCAGATGTCATGGTGATAACGGTGCTGGATTCCCCCATGGCTGAACACTGAGTCTCAGATCTGGCAGCTTGCTTTCTCACTTTCCCTCTCTGTTTCTCTCTGGTCAAATTAAAAACAAATCAATAAAATCAGATAAATAATTTTTTTGAAAAATAAAAACAGACAATCCAATACACATGTAAACAAATGAAGGCACAAGATAATTTCGACCGTGGTAACATCTATAAAGGATGCAGATATGGGGATGTGGTAGAGATGTACATAGTCTTAGCATCCAATGAATCTTCAAGGGATTAAAACAAGAAGTATGGGGAAAAAGCTTTACTACAGGGAACAACAGGTGGTTCAGTCATTAAGGTGCTAGACTCACTTAAGGCCAACTGCAGACCTGATGGCTTGAAAATCATGCTTGGCACATGTGTGCACATGTCCAAAATCTCAGGAGGAAAATGGAAGAGAAGTGATTACAGATTGGCTATGTCCCCTGGGGGGAACTTCTCACTTTCCCTCTCACTATCTCTCCCCATCTCTCTCTTGTGAGGGTACATACCCTACGGCAAGAACCTTAAAATAATGATAATAGTAATAATAATAATAATAATAATAATAATAGCCTTACTATAGACTTAATGGCAACACAAATGGATTCTGACTATTGCTTGCCTGAGAGGAAGAAAATAATTAAAGAAGGAATAAATGATTTGGGATGATAAGAATTTTATTATCTCTTAAGACTTGATTTACGGAAAGGAAAATTAAACTACAAATAGATTATTGTATTGATTATGTAAAATATAATGAAATATAATTTAAAAATAAAAGAAATAAATAGAAATGAGAAACTGGGTTAAGGGCGGAATTATTGTGCTTCAGTCTGTATATTTTATTTATTTATTGTCTTTTCCATTGTTTCCTCTTTGCTGCTTTCAATAGACATTTATTATACCAGGCACTGGGCCAGATTCTGAAGACAGAAAATATGAATAAGACATTGTTTCTGTCATCAAGGACTTCATAATCTAGAAGAGTCACACATTATTTTACATCCCTAATTCTAGCTTTCTTGAGAAAAAAAAAAAAAGTGAATATCAAATTTCTCTGAAGTAACTATGACCACAAAGTACTGCCTAGAATCTTCCTTCGGGAATCTAAATGAGTCTTTTACTCACTTCTGTTCCATTTCGGCTCAAATGTCAACTTCTCATAAATGTCTTTCTTTCCCAGTCTTTTAAAATAGTATCCCAATCTTCCCCAGCACTTGCTCAGTGGATCCCTCTCCTCCTTCATATTACGCCTTGGTATTCCTCACCCTACAACATACTCTATGATTTATCTTTTTATTTACGTCTTTTTTATCCCTCCAAAGTACATATTCCATATGATTACAAATGTTGACTCATTTTGTTCCCGTATGCATTTTTTAGTGCCCAGGACAGTGTCTATTACTTACCAGTTATTCAGTATATATTTATCAAATGAATAAATATTAAAGTAGCAGGAAAACAAAATGTATATTGCTTTGGGAAGATTTAGCAGAAAACAAGCATAATCAGTTATAATTAAGTCATTATTGTAAACATTTCAAGGGTATTTTGGTATATCCTGGTGCCCATTTTTCTTATTTCTACCTAAATCTTGGAATAGTGTCCTCTACTCAAATAAAAATAAATAAATCATTTACTAGAAACAAAAGAAGGCAGTTATTAAGCTATAGCTCAAATGTTATACAATAGCTCTATGAACTCATTTCTTTATGTCCTGGGGTATAGCTGACTAAAACAGTTATTTTCTAAACACACTGACATTTAAACACTTATTGCTTACATATAATACAGTTTGTAATTCATCAGTTAATAACAGAAGTTTCTTTCTTACCTTGTTTCAGGAAAAAATTATTATTCTCAGAAAAGAAGGTACAAGTTAGATCCTATAGAATATTACATTGTTTTAAATATAACAACACTGCCCTATAGATCTTGGTAGCATTTTTCAGATTTTTAAAGTTCTAAAAAACGTATTTACAAATATAAGGCTTTTTCTGTTAAAAACTCCATGGGGACACTTTAAAGTGTAGCTGGTTGATTAGCATGTCCCATATTTTAAAGAAGTATGATTTGGGATTTTGAGCATTTTTAAAGGCTAGAATAGCCTATGTATTTATAGTAATAATAGAACAAACTGTTTTGCTTAACTGTTGCCTTGAAGCAAAAGGTACAAGAAACATGAGTTAATTCGAATTTTAAAGGGGGAAATTTCCTCCCTCAGGGCAGAAATACTCTCCAAGTATAATTTTGCACACGTCAGAGAACGTGAGGGTAGGAATGCCAGTCTACGCTCCCTGTTCAGAGCCTTAGGGTGGGACATTGAATAACTTGATTAGACTCTAAATAAAAATACAAAAGACCCAGGAAAATCACATACTTATGATACCAAATGTACCTTGCGGGCCCAACAACACAAAGGGATGAAACAGCAGATGTTCTTATTTCCTAAGCTCTTAGAACTAGAGCTTCGGGGGGGGGGGGGGGTGGATATTTGTAACTAGAAGGTCTATATTTTCTTTTTCTTCTAGCTTGACCCATATAAAACACTTAGTAAAATCATATTTGGTATATAAATACTCAATACATTTGCATGATAAGCCTATTTTGCTTGGGATGAAATCCAGTAAAGGGTTTGAGTTAGACTCCTCGGGAACAAATGTAATTCTACTTCTGCTTATTTCTTGTGGGTTTTAGACAATTTGTTTGATTTCTCTAAGCCTCAGTTGTTTCTTTTAAAATGGGTTTAATAACTGTAGCTCCTAAGTATTCTTTCAGAAGGATATTTCATTAGATTATGTAATACATGTAATTTCTCCATATAATACCTGGCATACATTAAGATATCCATTAATGCTGTTATTATTATTATTCAATCAGATTTATCTTAAAATATAGAGACTTTTCCAAAATACATAGCAATTTTAAAAAATAAGATATTTTTAATTTTTCTATTTGCCTAAGACTTTCAAGCCAAGCAATTGTCTTAAAGGACCTTATTATTGTTTTTTCTTTCTTTCTTTTTTGCTATAGGGTGCATGTGTGGACCATAGACAGAGAGAAAGAAAAAGTGAGAGAGCACCCTGCTCCCTGAGGGGGGATGGTCATGTCACAATCCCTTCGCCTTCCTTCTCGTCTCAGATTTTTGGCTACTCGCGCACATGCACCTAGTGTGTTTTCACAGTTAGCCACGTGAAATCCAGTTGCCTTAACTACCATGCCACCTGCTGGCCTCATTGTTGTTTTGAAAATCTGTTCATGCACGCAATTTCTGAGTTCCCTGTATTTTTACGTTTGGTGGGAATGAGCTATTTGAGTGTGGAAGATACTATGCAGTTAGCCACGTAACCAGAGAATTTAGGTTACTTTCAGGAAAAAACAAAAACAAAACCATACCAAAAAGACTGAAAGGAAGGGTTACAAATTTTAGCTGTGCATTAAGATTATGAAGCTATTTATATCATAAAAGTCCTCTGAATTTTCATAAATTTTGTGCTCTGATTTACACATCAGACTTATGCTTCTAATTTTTAAAATATTTGTTATAGGGCTCTGGAGAGAGACACAGAGAGAGAAAAAGAAAGAGTGCAACATCTCATCTAAGGGAGAATGACCATGCTGCAATCTTTTCTCATAAATTCTCCTTTTAGGATTTTGGTCACACATGCACATGCACATGCACCTGGCATGTTTTTCAAACCACAGGGTTTAAGACTAGAGCTGTGAAGTCAGCTATGTGGGATCCAGTCACCTTAAGCACTATGGCACCAGCTAGCCCAATGCTTCTAACTTTGAATCATAGTCACAGAGTTAATTCCTGGGCAACACAGTGTCCGGTAATTCTCACTACATGGAGATGGCGAAGAAGCAGATTCTTGTCCTCAGTAAAGGAGCAAATTGATCATATTGAGACTAAACATGGTTAATATCTAGGGTGCTAGAAATACTACTTGGTTCTTTTCCCTTTTTGGGTATTTTGTATGTGATAGCTTATTAAGTAAGACTGAAATAGAATATAGCCTTTCCACCTGCAATTTGACCGTATTTTCTAGAATGCTTTCTTTCTTTTTTGTTGATATTTCCATTTGTTGTTTTTATGTTCAGTAACAGAACAAAGATACTTCCAAGTAGAATTTCACATATGGTTAAATGCTGGGACCTTGTGGGATTGATTGGACATCCACAGCTTGTCTTATCAGAGAAAACAGAATCTTTAAAACTTGTAGTCAACCATTCTCATTGCAAGGACTCCCTTTTCACTGTCCACACTTACATGAAATCAATGATTTCTGACAAAAATTTCTCTTGAGCAAGATAGTTATTAACTAAATATTTCTAGAGTAATTCTAGTTATATGTCATATCTTCTTAAATCATCATAGAATTGGAGGTTTGGCTGATTTAATAATAATTTAAAACTTCATATCCATATTACCATAAAAGATTATCATAAAGATTATCAATGTTACATTTTTAAATAGAAAAAAATCAAAATACAAATCCAAACACACTATTAACAACAGAAAAATTAATCCTTGTCCTCTGGGTGTCCTGAATCACTTATTTATTTATCGATTTATTGATTTATTGACTTATTAGAAAAAGTGACTTGCTCAGACTCTTGAAAGGTGTCCAGCATCAATGCAAATCTCTATTAGCTATCTGTACTACAAGGGAAGGTTTCCCTTCACTATAACATTTACTATTACTAAAACACCTGTCTACAGGGAAATCTGATCTTCAGAAACACACACACAAACAAAAAGTTGACCTCTAATAATTTATAAACTAGGGTTCCCAATCGGCTCTCACTTGTAGACTTTTAGAATAAAAGTACTCGTGCCTCTTTGGTATCCAGCAAGAATTGGTTTCAGGACCCCAGTGAATACAAAATACATGAAAGCTCAAGCTTCTTATACAGGATGGTATAGTATTTGCATATAAACTACACACATCTTCTCATTTACTTCTTACAAGTTTACCTTAATATTAGCTATAAATGAAGAGGATAATTCACAGATAACTTCGCAGCACCTCTCTTTCAGGGAGTCACTTCTTCCCATTTCGTAACAAGTGGTGTTGCCTGGCACATTCTACAATGGGCTGGTTAATCCACAGATGTAGAAGCAATGGATACAGAGAGCTACAGTATCTCATGCTAAACTCATGAGCTGGAATCCTTGAGGGCTAAGATAACCCACCTTAGGTTATTATTTAGTGTTTACATGAAATATAGGGGGATAATCGGGCTATTGTGGGCCTGTTCCATGGCTTATCTCTTGGTGATGTCATTCCATAAGATTCCCTATATCCTATTTTTACTCTTACCTTGTGGTCACACTTTCATTTCTTCTCTTTTTTAATTGGAAAGACATACTGATGAGTACGAGGGGTAAAATAACAATCATACACTTATCTTTCAAAGTGATTGAATGCTACTTTTCTCATACTTGCCTCTTTTTGTACTTTCTACACTTCTCAATAGTGTGCATACTTTGTTGATCTCAGGAGAGAGGTAATATTCATGAAAAATAGCCTGGCACATTAGGTGGTAGACTGCCATTGTTGTTATCAGAAAGGTTCATGGAAATGGACTGCATCAGATTAAGGAAAATATTTTTTCATTTATGACCTCTTCCTCAGATAGGCAATACACTGGTCTCCAAAACATAGCTCTTACTGTAACATAAGGAATGTTCTGCTTAGGAAATTTGTACTTATCTAAACAGGCTTGAGAAAGTACATAATGAAGATACATGAGATTATTATTGGATATAATGAATGACTCCTTAAGACTATAATGATGGAGCAGTGACATATATTCTAGATTCTATAATCCAGCATCACCTAGAACTCTAACTCCCAGTGCAAATAACGTTTTTTCCTTCTTCAGAAAGAAGCACAACCAGTTAGAGTGCAGACCAATAGAAACTCTGAGAGCCTTGATTTCCTTGTCAGGAAAATGAAAGGGTTAGGCCAATAGTACAACATTATAGGCTTTAGAAAGGAGTCTAAAATATCGTACCATGGAAATTTCCTTTAGCACTGACTGAGTTCTGCCACCAGTTAAGTTGAGTTGTATTCTTTATGCACCAGAAGGAACCCTGGGCTTTTTGTCTGAAAAATATAATTTAACACTGACTTCACAACTTTGGAAATCCAGCTAAACTATACATTCTCTCAGGGCTTTAATGTCTTTATCTGTAAAGAGGAAAGCTCTATATCAAGAAATTGTCGGTGCTAAATGGAATCATGAAAGCACTTCGTTAACTACTGTTATACATTATTAATTAACAAAGATAATTTATGTAATACACTTAAAACGTACAATTTATTTTTAGTATTCTTGGTTTTGAAAAGCAAACGTTTCTTTTTTCTAAAACTGTTCATGACAAAGCACATACATGCATGTGAGAAAGAGGGAGAGAAGCACCCTCTCCAGTGTCTGGTCATGCCACGATCCCCTTCCTCCAGTCCCCCAGTAATCAGATCTGAATGTTCACATGCAATCTCGATTTGTTTAAAGAAAATTATGAGTATTATGTTTATCAGAGATAAACACGGTTTAATTTTAATTGTGCCACCAACCTGGAGCTTATTCTAGCTCTAAGTTTGTATTCATAGAAAAAAAAATTCCATTAAAAAATTTAAAAAGTGGGGACCAGCAGTTAGCATAATGGCTATGTCGCTGAACTCCCACGTAGTCGACCGCGGTTCATGTCCCAGACCCAGTGGCTTAAAACTCACGCCGGGCGCGTGTGCGTGCGTGCCCAAGATCCCGAGAGGAGAATGGAGGAGAAGGGACTGTGGTGTGACCATCCCCCCTGGGGGGTGATTTCTTCCTTTCTGTCTCTATGTCTCTCTCTGTCTGTCTGGCGAGTGCACGCGCCCTATAGTGAAAACCTCTCAAAAAAAAATAAATAAAAAGTAAAGTTTAAAATATATATGCTGGGGCCGGCAGGTAATGTGGTGGTTAGGGCACTGGATTTTCACATGGCAGACTGTGTTTTGAATACCGAACCTGATGGCTTGCTTTCTCACTTTCCCTCTCTCTCTGTGTTTCTCTCTGGTGAACGTCTGTGCGCTTTAGCAAGTTAAATAATAATAATAAATATAATAAGTAATTCTAAATATATATACATATAAATGGTAAATTCATATTTTTATTTTATTGAAGCTCAATAAAATATATTCTGTATGATTTCCATACACACACACACATACACACATACACACACACAGTTCCATATAAATCAATAAACATGAAAGACTTCTGTCTACATGTGAGACACTGTCTTAGGTACTAATAATAACATAAAAGATCTCTGATCTCAAGGTATTGAGAGAGATGCCCCCTGTACAAGAAGAATTATATTTTGGTCAGGGAAATATTGCAATGGAGTTGTGCATAGAACCTAGGACAATTCATGGTGGGTGCCCCTACACCAGACTGCCCAGTGTCAGAGTAAGTTGACATTGGCCAGAGTTTGGCTGGGCAAATTTGGTATTTGAACAGGAGAGAGCTGTCCATGCAGGTCGTATAATCTTGATATCGTCCAGGACAGGTTTCTGACTCCTACCTATGTACTGAACCCTATAAGTGAGGATTCCTCCCTTTACGCCTCCGCACTCCAGATTTGTTCTCTTGAACACAGGCTTCATTCCCATAGCCCTAAATGCCTGGTACAGAGTTTGGCATTTAATAAATAATGAAGGGACAACATTGGTTTAATGGAAAGAGCACTGAATTTGGAGTAAAATACGAGTTTGAATTTCCTATCTGACACTTAGTAGTGACTCAGGGTAAGCCATACAGTATTTTAAGACTTAGTGCCTGCAGTTGTAAGATGGAATGACAGTACCTGGCATTGTGGGATCCAGATGCCTTAATCTCTGTGTCACTGGCTGGCCCTATTTGTGATATGATCTTTGCTATGTCATTTTAAGAACATTTGTAATGTTTTCAAACCTCAATTTATTGGATTTTAAGGATGTGCAAGATGATAATTATGGTTCTAAATTTTTCAAGTGAACATGACATTGTACCATTCATTTTTTGATTGCCTACAATTTTTGTTGTTAAGATTTTTCTTAATCATAGGAAAAAGTTACCCAAATTACTTTAAGTAAAAGGAGTTTAAGTAATTAAGAACTTTAGTGAAAGGACATACATATTAGACTATGAAGACAAAAGTTGTCAGGAAAGGAAACAACTGTTCATTTTCTGTTCCTTGGTTTCCATCAGACTGTCTTTCTCTCACTTTCAGTCATTTCCCATTTTGTTCTTATGTTTTTGTTTTGTTTTGTTTTAAGATTTTCTTTGTCTATAGGAGGAGCATGTGCTTGCCGGAGAGAGACATACAGACAAGGAAAGTGAGACATCAGCCCCCAGGGGGGATGATCAGGCCGCAATCCCTCTTCTCTATTCTCCCCGAGGGATATTGGGCACTCATGCACAGGAACCCAGTGTGGTTTTTCAGTCTTCAGGGTCTGCAATTCCAATCAGAGTTGACCATGTGGGATCCAGTGCTTTTACCACTACATCACCTGCTGGCCCTCATTCATCACTTTGATTTAAATTTTCTCTGAAGACCAGCTTCTCCATTTGGTCATTGCTTCTATTTCCCCTTAATTTAGACTTGCAAATGTATTTTGACTTCCTATGACCTCACCTGACCTCTTGTTATTCTTACGGTATTATTTTGACCAAGCATAATGCAAAGTATGGCATCTACCTTCAGAAGAGCTTTGGAAGCAGATCCAACTTCAGAAGTGATCTGAGAAGGTGAGTAATGGTCACCTCTATTAACCATTGTTGATAATATCAAAATTATTTCAGGCATGGTTCCAGATGGTGACACAGTAGTGAAGCGACATTCTGCTTCCTCATGGGAAGGTTCTGGGCTTGCATATGGAGACCTCCCAGAACAGACTGGGCATGTGTGTGCCGATGACCAGGGTTTGGCTGAGGTTGGGGTGAATCATAGCATAAAGGCCCTATCAAGGGTGTTTGTCTATCTCTTTGTTTCTTTCTCTCTGTCTTTCTTACTCATGGAAGAAATAAATAAATAAACTTTTTTTTTTTGGAGACGTTTGTGCTATAGGGCACATGCACTCGCTTGAAAGAGACAGAGAGACAGAAAGTGAGAAATCACCCCCCGGGGGGGATGGCCACACCACAATCCTTTCTCCTTCCATTCTCCTCTCAGGATCTTGGGCACGCATGCACACGTGTCCGGCGTGAGTTTAAGCCACTGGGTCCGTGACTCGAACTGCAATCGACTATATGGGAGTCCAGAGGCATAGCCATTATGCTAACTGCTGGTCCCAAAAAAATAAACTTTTAAAACTTATTTTAGGCAAAAAAAAAAAAAAAAAAAAGTGTAAGGAAGTTAGCAAGAAGAGTATGACTATCTTTTCATTTATTTTGAACTCTGAGTCAGACCCATACTTTATAATGATGGTCTAGAATTATATAAGACAATGGACATAACCTATCCAAACTATGTGGGAATAACGGGGAAAAAAGCTGAATGAGAGTCAGAATTTCAGCACTGCTATAAAGGATAAAGAATCACAAAAAGTGGTTTGAAAAAATTATAAACATGATTTTCTTTAAATAATATGATTTCTATAATCACTAAGTGAGTAGAAACCCCCAAATAGTTTACAAACCATATCGAAAATAAAATTCAACCCCAGGATTACCAGTAATCTGGGGATCAAGAGCATGTTATTGCCACTTAGATCATTTAATCTACAAAGTTTTTCCAGAAAAATCCCCTTTCTAGAACTGGTTACTAAAACTTTGATCATAGTATATTGAAGATTATATTGCTCGTTTCTTTAAATTCTTCTCCTTAATTTATGATAGTGTGTGCATACATGAGCATATGAGAGAGAGACAGAGAGTGAGAGAGACACTGAGAGAGACACAGAGAGAGAGAGAGGCAGACAGTACTCTCCCCAGGATCTTGTTGCACCAAGATCCTGTGATTCCAGCCCTCTAGAGCATTAGGTCCTGGGGTCTCCCCACGGTGTCCTGTGTATTTTCAGGCAGATCAGGTTGGGGATTCAAACTGCAGTCACCATGTGGGATCTGGCCTCTCTTGAGCCACACTTTACTGCTGTACCAGCTGGTTTTTTTAACAGATGAAAATTAAATTTTAGAGACATCTGTAGGTCATTTAACCTCTCACATTTGATCTCTCTAAAATAGTCCTTCTAAAGCTCTAAATAAAATAATTAGTCTTTAATAATCCAGTCAGTTTTTCAACAAAAGATTTACAGTGTTTCACTTAACATTTTGGTGGCTGCTTCTTGAGTATAGAACAGAACACAGCAAGAAATTTACTATAATTCTATTTTGCATAAATTATCTAAAAACTATCAATAGTTTATAAGCTGCTAAACTATCAACTCATTTTTAACTTAGCAATACAATTTTATTAATCTTTAGGGTCATATTTTACCCTAATGTAGATTTCTTAAAAATCCAGTCCAATTCAATATGAAGAATAAAGGAAATAAGACCCAATGCACAACTAATAAAGACTTGGCTCTTGCCATGTTCATAATATGTAAAATAAGAAAAACAAGAAAGCAAATCATTAGTTTTATTTTTATAAAACTTAAGCTTCCAGAGGACAAGAATGTTGTCTAATTTATATAAAACATCGTGTACTGTTGGCACTTGGATATTAAAATTCAATATTTACAAGTGGAACATAATTTACTGAGCCATTCCAATGCACAGGCAAATGGAATGTATTGAATATCTTGGGATTACTGAAATGCACTTTGATTTTATGCAACATCTTGTTAACTTTATCTGTTTTTCATAGCTCTTTTCCATTAGAGGGAGGGTGAGAGGAAAATTGGATCAAGGTCTTGGTTTTTAATACTAGGCATCAACACGATGAAAAAAATCAAAGACACATTAATAAACTAAATATTACCTCCCACTGCTCTCTGGCTACCAGGCACACACAGTTCTTTCCACTGGACTCCTAAGAGGGCCTTCAATAAAGTAAAACTGTGAGTTTGACATTTCTCTTGCTCACTGCCAGGAAATTCTAAATTGAGTCCCAGTTGTTTTTCAGATTAATCCATTGGAGAGAAGAGAATCTGAACACAGTATTTTACAACTTTTTGAAAATTCATTTAGGCTAAATTTAGGTTTGGGTATATGTATATAACCCTAATTATAAAATACTCCTACATCAAGCACACACTGGTAACATGGCTGTTAAAAAAGACGAGGTAAGGCATTTCTAATATGGAAGAGCAAATTTTCTGTGAATAATAGAAGCCAAATGTTTATTAAAAATATATCTAAAACATTCCATATCCCACAAACTGGTCTGCTTTCAAGCATTGACCTATTTCCTCTCTCAAAATCATAAAGGACAGAAAAACTTGTAGTAACAGCTTAGCTATTTGTGCTACATCTGGGAAGAAAATAGTCCTTTTCATGAAACCTTTCTCAACGAGACTTGATGCTTTGTTTGCGTTCTTCATTCACATGTCAACCAGGTAAACACACAACAAGGTACATTTCAAAATCAAAAGATGCCAGTGATTTCCATATTCGCTTTCTGATCTCTCCCAACACACTCTGAGAACAGCTCCCCAGGTAAGGCACCTCAGCCTTCCCCAGCGAAGAATGCAAGTGGGCTCGCTCCCTGGGTATGCGCCGCATGAAGCACATTACACCTGGGCAATTCCTATTGATAGAAATTGAATGGAATTGCACTTCCAGGCTTTTTAAGAGCTTATTTGGTGCTTCACATGAGACTTTATTAAAAATAGCACAGCTTTCAAAAACCTTTTAAGGCACTAGATGCTTTTTAAAAAATCTAATAAATATGGATGGCTGATTAAAGAATGTATTTTATATACTGTATGTTAATGCTCTTTTTCTCTTAATTTTCCATCATTCTTTCCCTTGCCTGACCTGAGAGATTCAAGTAATAAACTGATTTTTAAAGGGTATTTTATTACCTATACCACACATTTCCTCATGCCAGTCGTAGCTTATCCTTCCCCTTTCCCCAAACACCAGTAAATAGCAGATACCACAAACAATGCCAAATTCATTTTCTCAACAACTTCTATGGTAGATACTCTCCCAGTTTACAGAGTAGAAACGGAGATTCAGAGAGGATTAGTAATTTGCTCAGTATCACAAATCTGGTAAGTGGGCCAATACTTGAAAATAGGTCTTGGGACCTGCAGTTAGTGTAGTGGCTATGTCGCTGGACTTCCATGTAGTCGACCACGGTTTGAATCCCGGACCCGGTGGCTTAAACTCACACCAGGTGTGTGTGCGTGCATGCCCAAGACCCTGAGAGGAGAATGGAGGAGAAGGGATTGTGGCGTGGCCATCCCCCCGGGGAGTGATTTCTTGCTTTCTGTCTCTCTCTGACTTTCTGGCGAGCGCATGCACCCTATAGCAAAAACCTCTCTCAAAAAAAAAAAAAAAAAAAAAAAAAAAAAAAAAGAAGAAAATAGGTCTTTTGGTGTTGATGGTTATTGTGTTGATAATAGTAATGGTAGGTGTAGTACAAAATTGTTTTTGCATATTGTCTCTTTAATCCTGACTTGATTGTATTACATCCTGGTTAAAGTCAGTGATTTTCCCCTACACACACACAAAGTTGACTAATTAAAGGTTTTATTGAGCAATACTGATGGTTCCTAACAAGAGGAGTGAATGATGATAACTCTAATAGACTTAGTATTGTCTTAGGGAGGGCTCTAAAAACAAAACAAAACAAAAATTTTAGTCAATTGTCTATTCCTAAAGATTCCATATCATCATTCCCCCTATTATTTCCAAGTTTAGAATGAGAAATTTCTTTTCTTTATTTTTTTTTATTTAAGAGATTTTTGCTAAAGGGTGTGAGTGCTTACTGGACACACAGAGACAGAGACAGAAACTGAGAAATCATCCTTCGAGGGGACTGACTATAATCCCTTCTCCTCCATTCTCCTCTTGGGATCTTGGGCACTCACACACACATGCCCAGTGTGAATTTTAAGTTGCCGGGTCCAGGACTTGTACCGCAATCAACTACATAGGAGTGCAGCAATGTAATCATTATGCCATCTGCTGGCCCCAAGAAATTTCTTTAGAAAACTATCTTCTTCAGGAAACTGTTGTGTTGTATTTGCTTGTTTCAACTCGAGAAACTTGGGCAGCAAATGAAAGCCTAAAGAGGGAGTTTCCCAGACAAAGCTGAGGACCAAGTTTTCCGGAAATGCTGCTGTGTGTGCAGGGGTGGTTAGAGTGCAGAAAAATCTCTTTCTCCATTTTACTGTTTATTAAATGGTAGTGGTGGATGTTTGATCAACATCTTAATAGATTTAAGTATGGAGTCCAGCAGGTGGTGTGGTGGTTAAGGCACTGGACTCCCACATGGTCAACCCTGGTTCATGTTCTGGACCTGGCAGCTTGAAAATCATGCTGGACACGTGTGTGCATGCCAAAAATCCCAGGAAGAGAATGGACAAGGGACTGCTGTGTGGCCATCCCCCTGGGATTCCTCACATTCCCTCTCACTGTCTCTTTCTGTCTCTCTCCAATAAACACACACACCCTATGGCAAACAACAAAATACACCTTGTTTTGAAAAATGCTGACTACATAAAATTAATAATAATAATAATAAAGGAAAAAGCATTGAACATATAATTTTGGTGAAATTCTTGTAATAGAGGAGTAAGACTTTGATGAAATTATTTTTTCTTTCCTTTTTCTTGTTTGCTATAGTATTTTCCTGGGCAGGTGCACAAAAACTACCCCTCCAGGGTGGGTGGCCACGACACAATCCCTTATCCTATATCCTCCTCCTGGGATTTTGGGCATGTACATATGAACACATATCCAGTGTTCTCTTCAAGCCACAGTCTGAGACTTGAACCACACAGTCAGCCATGAGCGATTCACCTGTCTTAACTACTAGGCTATCTCAACTATCTCATTCTTAACTAAAGATAATCAGAGATGATTCTCACATTTTCTCTTGTCATGATCTTTTCATTTTTAAAATAATATTTTTTTGACTAAACAGCTGTTTTTTATTGAAAAAGATGAGGGAAGTGGGTACAAGAAGGTGGGGACCCTTCCAGACTCTTATTCCCCTAAGCATCAGGGAGGGAGAAGATGGAAACCCAGAGAGGGAAATAAAGGGGATCCAGAACAATGAGCTCAACCCTGCTCCAGACCCAGAGTCTCATGTCACGGTCCAGAACCAGCGAAGGAAAGATGCTCTTCATCTGCCAGCCTATCTGCCCAGGCCCAACCACTCTGCCTGCCTCAGGCTTCCAGAAGCTTCCCCAGGAAGCAGAGGTTGAGGATCTTGAGCTGCTCATTCAGGTCCATGTGGACGATGCCATCCTCACCATCAATGCTCAGCAGGACACCCGTGGCTTCCCGGTCCTCCACATTTAAAATAATATTTTTTAAGTTTATTTATCCATTTCTTCTGGCAGAGAGGGGTGGGCACTCACAACAGGGTACTCAAGCTGGTATCTAACCCCACCTCAGGCAACCAGGATCATGAGCAAACATGCACACACCGGGCATGCTTGGGGAGACCCTGGGATGGGAATCTAGGACTTGTCCACTTGCTTCAGCATCAGAGAGCATTGCGTTACTGCAGCATTGCAGATGACCTTCCTCTCATGTCTCTTTTATTTCACCAGTGGTGAAAAAGGAAAGGCTTCATCATTCTTGTAACTGTGTCATTGAAGAGACTAAATTACTGTTTCAGCTCTAAATAAGATTTTCCTAGAAACTTTTATTTTCACTTTTTATTTTAATGTTCTTTGAAATATAAATTCTCAAATAATGAATATAATTTAATCTAAATTCCACAGAAAAGGGACTATCTTATAAAAAATATACTCTAGTGGCCAACAGGTGAGTGGTGATTAAGGCACTAGATTCACACATGGCCGACTACGACTCAAGTCCTGGACCTGGTAGCTTGCTTTCTCACTTTCCTTCTCTCTGTCTCTCTCCCCTTCTCTCCCTCTTTTAGATGTATGTATCCTACAGAAAATTTAAAAATAATAATTGGGGTCAGCATGTAGCATGGTAGTTATGATAGCCTGTTTCCCACATGGCCAACTGCAGTCTGAGTCCAGGACCCTGTGGCTTGAAAATCACTCTGGGTGCATGTACATACATGCCCAAAATCCCTAGAAGAGAATGAAGGAGAAGGGACTGCACCATGGCCATCCTTCCTGAGGGGTGATTTCTCACTTTCCCTTTCTCTGTCTTTTTTCTCTCCGGTGAGCACACATGCCCTATGGCAAAAACCTAAAATAATAATAACAATAAATAGAATATTTTAAAAAGCATATTCTATATAGTTCACCAGTTTGTAAACTATTAAATATAATCCAATTCAAAAACTTATTTTATACTTTCATGTAGAAAAAAATAAGAAAACAATGGCAAGTAAAAATTCCTTAAAAGGAATTTTCTTATCATTTTAAAGTTAGAATATAAGTAAAAAAATAAAATTGCATTGAAACTGGGACTGAAACTCAATAAAATCTTTTATTATATGTAAAGATTTTATTTTAAATTGATATAAACTAGTCATGATCACATATACGTAGTTTGTTAAGCAATATATTTTTTACAGAGGTTTTTTCCACAGGGCACATGCGCTCACCTGAGAGAGAGAGAGAGAGAGACAGAGACAGAGACAGAGAGAGAAATCACTCCCCCAGAAAGGATGGCCACACTTCAATCCCTTCTCTTACATTCTCCTCCCAGGATCTTGGGCAGCATGCACACGTGCCCAGAATGATTTTCAAGCCATTGGATCTGAGACTCGAACTGCACTCAGGCGTGTGGGAGTCAAGCAATGTAACCATATGCCAACTGCTGACCATAGTAATTCTTTATATATTACTAGAAAGCGTTTAAAGGATCTTTTGGAGAAACGTTTTTTTCTTTTTTACAGAATAAGTTTTTTATTCTGTGGTGACTTGGTTTTTTGAGGTTGCTAAATTCATAGGTCTCATATCTTTAACCAAACTCAAAGAATGACTTCCACATCTTATGATTATACTCCTTAAATGTTTACTGCTTTGGACAGGACCAATTGTTTAAAGCAGGGTAGTAATACAATCTTTGAATCATTAGATCTTGTTATCTCTTTTACAAAAGCATTCTGAAAATTATTTTGGTCAATTCTTTGTTCATATTAGATCACTAACTAAAAGGATAAGATATTCCAGCTTTGTAAATTTTTATCTATTTTTGAAAGACTTCTGTATATGACTATCTCATTGTAAAAATTTTCTATAACACGTTTAAAAATTAATTGATAAATTATTTTTCTATTTGCTAAAATTTAATTCTATCAATTATTTTCATTTTTTAAAATTTATTCCATTATCATCCTCTTATACAAGGGACTACTGAAAAGAAAAATGTCAACTACATCTTCACAAATTTCTTCCATTAGAAATTTTTCTCCAGAAAAATAAATAAAAAGAAACCACTTTTTAGCATGTACCAATTGAAGAGAACCATTGGAGAAATACAATTCTTTATTATTGTGATTTCTGGTTTACATATTAATTGTCATATATCTTTGTGAAGTGCAGTATGGATTATTTTTCTAAAAAAAGAATTCTTTAATTTTAATTAGTATTAGTTACTATTATTTTAATTTGCAATAGGACATATGAGTTCACCCTCAGAAACAAAGAGAAAGAAAGAAAGTTAGAAAGCAAGTCACCACGTCCGGGACTTGAACCACAGTCAGTTATGTGGGAGTCCAGTGCCCCAACCACCATGCCACCTCTGAGTTCTTAGTATGGATTTCCAAAGCTTGCATATTGTGTGTGTTAATCAAATTAAAGTTATAGGCAGTCACTTTTTTTTAACATTAATCATTACATTACATTGTTCACATTTGAAAATAGTTCTACTAGGTTTTATTTTTTTGGAGTATATGTTTAATTATCAATAGATACTTTTACATTGCTGTGGTGTACCATTTCATCACCTATTTCACTTTGTAATATTTATACTAGTGTCTGTTAATCACAACTTTGGTATTTGTAAAGAATCTAAGTCATTGAATATTTTCAGATAACCAAAGCATCGAAAAGCCATGATACTTCCTAGAGAAGACAATGAACACATACCTGTATATAATTTTATCAGGTGCACTAGAAGCAATGTAAGTAACAGAAAGTATTTCATGTACGCAAATTTCTGCATTGATAAGCCAATAAGAGCTATTTAAAAAATATAACATATCTCAGTTTTTCTATTCCCTCAGTTCTCTAGTTCTTTCCTCATTGTATCAGCTGCTTGAAACTATTGGGAAATGCCATAAGTACCAAATTTACAAGGGGGAAAAATGTAAAATACATTTTTATAGTGTTTTATTTTTTCCCTAGGAATAGAAAAATAAAAAGCAAGGTACTTAATATTACTTTGGATTACCTCATCTTAACTCAGTTCTTAGAAAATTAGCATTTTCTGGGACCAGCAGTTAGCATAATGGCTATGTCCCTGGACTCCCACATAGCCGACTGCGGTTCGAGTCCTGGACCCAGTGGCTTAAACTCACGCCGGGCGTGTGTGCATGCGTGCCCAAGATCCCAAGAGGAGAATGGAGGAGAAGGGATTGTGGCATGGCCGTCCCCTCTGGGGGGTGATTTCTCGCTTTCTATCTCTCTGTCTCTGTCTGTCTGGTGAGTGCATGTGCCTTATAGCAAAAAAAACCTCTCCAAAAAAAGAAAAATATTCGCATTTCCTGCAGGCACAGACCAAAAACAAGGACCAAAAAGAAGTTATAAATATGTTGTGAAATAGAAATTCCTTTGGGAATGTGATCTAAAGTATATAAAATAAAAATTGTAAAATGTCATAAAAATAACCACTACTTTTTCTAGAATGCCCATACTATCATCTCATAAGGCTATTCTATTATTCAACAAGTTGGACATTTGGATATTCATTTTATAGTTAGATAAATTAAGGTTCAGAAAATTAAAATAATGTTTATGAAAGGTCATCAGACATTAAGTGACAGAAGAGAATGTGAATAGTTTTTAGACAGGAAAAATGTAAGACTGGAATACATTTTATAGGTTAAATGCAATTAATGTTTTTTCAAATACGTATAACTAAAAAATTATTAACAGATTACATAAATGAGAATACCTATGAGTTTCCAAAATGCTTATTTGAAACTTGTCAACAAAGAACTTCCTGGCTAAATTGACATAAAATTTCTTAGAGATCTGATGGCACTATTAAGAAATGTCAACTGCTAGTTCTAAAGCTTTAGCAGGTATAGTAGTGGTCCATCTGTAACTGAATACCTTGCCATTAAATCTGGGATCAGAATTTTAGAAACTGGCTGTCTTTTTGCTGTAGAATTACGGTAGTGATAATATTATAAATTGTAACCATGACTTTGCTCTACATATCTCTTTCATAAATAAGTTTTAAAATCAGACAATGAGAGAAACATTAAGTTTTGAATAGAGATTTAAAAAATATTGACCCTGAGAGACAGAAGGTAAGAGTTGCTGTCTGGACTGTGCTGATGTCACCCTGTCCCTCACTCATTCAGGAGCAACAGGGAAACTAACTCCACCTGGCCTGAACTGATCACAAAAGACTCCTACCCAGCATGAAGTAGGAGAGAAGGGGCTGCTCTAGCCTTCGATTACCACCCAGTTCCTGCAGTCTGAGATAGAGGGAACAACAGGGAAGCAAAGGCCTCCTATCCTAAGCTGATCACAAAAGACCCCTACCTAGCCTGGACTGAAAAAGGAGGGAGCTTTTCCAGTTTGTGTGTAGTTTTATGTTCTGTCTAGCTCAGCACATTGGGAACATAGATGTTTGGGTAAACATAAACAATGGAAACAATGTGGCTTTGAAGGACTTCTCTCTCCCTAATGCCTCCAAAAGTAAAAGGAGAGAAACTTCCCTCTGAAAATGTGAACCCTAAACTCGCACTGTGGATCCCACACTCTCATCCCAGTATAGAAAGGATACTGGCACAGAGCTAACTCATACCATTGGGAAGTACCTAAGCACATAGCTACAGAAACCTATTCCAAAGAAGTAGGAAGAAATAAGCATAACTCCTGATGACTATAAATCAAGGCAGAGTCCCAAGAAAAATGAGGAAAACAGAAAGTACCTTCCAACAAAGGAACACAATAACGCCTTCCCAACAATGAATAAAACACAACAGATCACAGAAATGTCAGAAAAAGAAATCAGAACATTCATTGTATCAAAACTCAATGAGGTGCAAGATAAAACAGATAATTCCAAGAGATGAGAAAATCTTTATGTGATTTGAAGGAGAAACTCTATAAAGGGATAGATACTGTGAAAAATAATCAAACATAAATTCTGGAGATAAAAAATACAATGCAGGAAATCAAAACCCCCCTCAAAAGAATCTAGAACAGATTGGATGATGCAGAAGAGAGACTCTCACTTTGAAAACAAAAAACCCTGACTTAATCCATGACACCAAAAATAATGGAAAAATAACCATTATAAACCAGGACAATGCAAGAGAAATCCTAGACAACAGTAAATGGCTGAATAGCTCCATAATACTTATTCCAGAAGGTGAAGAGACAGGTAAAGGCATAGAAAATCTCTTTCAGGGTATATTAGCTGAAAACTGCAAATTTAGGGACACATTCAGACATCCAAATCCAGGAAATACAAAGGACGTCAATAGATTTAACATATGAAAAACCTCACCAAGGCACATCATAGCCAAATTGGTTAAAAAAAATTAGACAATATTCTAAAAATGGCAAGAGAGAAACACCAAGTTACTTACAAAAGTTACTCCATTACACTAGCATTAGACCTCTCAACTGAAACAATGCAGGCAAGGAAAGAATGGGAAAACATATTTAAAACTCTCAGAGAAAACCAATTTTAGTCAAGAGTACTATACCCAGCAAAATTATCCTTTGACTAGTAAAGAGAAATAAATTCATTCCCAGATTTAAAAAAAAAAAAAAAAAAAAAAAAAAAAGCTGAAAGAATTCACCAAAATTAGGCCTGTTCTTCAGGAAATACTTAAGTGAATACCACACTTGCAAAACTAAAGGAAGGTAAGTAAAAATAAGAGAACACAAAACAATTTGAGAAAAAAAATAGTAACAAAATTAGAGCAGTAAGTTTGCACACATCAATGATAATATTAAATGTTAATGAATTTCCCAACTAAAAGGCACTCATTGGTTCAAGGGATACAAAAACGCAGTTGCTTTCTGCATGTTGCTTACAAGAAACACATCTCATTGACAAAGATACATAGACTAAGTATTCTGGAATGTTAATACTTGTAGTTTCATCAATTTGTTGAGCAGGAATGCACTTTGAACATGGTTTTCTGTGATCAAAAACAACAGTAGGTTTTGGAATGCATGAACTGAGTGATGATCACCGTATGGATGGAAGCCACCACATTACAGAAGTATATATTACATATTTCCCATCTTTAGATTCTGAGAAGGGCTAAGAATTAAATGAACTGTTAAATTCTTGCATACTTTTATGACACCACTACCCATATTCTCTTTTGACTTAAACGAAGTGTTAAGCATGTTAAAAATAACTGTCAGAACTATTATATTTCCTTTAAACCATAAATATGATTAAAAAACCAAATGAGAGTTTTTTAAGTGAAAGTGTCTGTATGCTAAATATTCAAATTCAACTATTGTACACGATTAGACTGATGTCCAAATTCACCAATTATTTGATAGACAGCTGTCTCAACAGGTTTCATATTGCATTTTTATATTTATTATGATAGCCATATTCACTGTATAAAATTAGATAACAGAAGAAAAGTCCAAAACATTACAAGTAGCTGAGTTTTTCTTTGGAATGAATTTAAAGAAAGCTGAAATCAAGAACTCTGTAAAACTTAAAAATCACTAAATCACTGATTATATGTCATTTTCAAATATCTATTTCCAATTTCGTTTCTGTTTTTTTTCTTTCTTGAGGACCTTTTTCCTTATCCACAGTCCAGTGAGTAAAAATTTTACAAGAACTCACAGTGAGTAAAAAAAAAAAAAGTAATCTCTTCTAATGACTTATTGTTATGCATAATTTTACCTATCTCTAACAGGATCAGATCTTTTTCAGATTATAAACTTATCTCCCACAATCCTCTACATGGAAATTACAAACTCTTTTTTCATTAGCTATGTTAGAATTATTTTTATTTTCAAAAATTGATCCTCATTAAATTATGAGACTTGTCTGATTTTTAATCACTTTATTTTTCTTTAACACTATATTTCATAGTAAAGATCATCATTGGCACTTTACTAGAAAATTTTAAAAGAACCAGTAGAGCAAATTTCTAATGTATGCAATATAATGTAATGTTACATTTTAAAGGTGGTAAACATGTTTATATCCTTGATTTGCTTATTACACACTATATACATACTTTTTTTTAACTTTTTTTTTTTGAGAGTTTTTTCGCTATAAGGCGTGTGCGCTCGCCAGACGGACAGAGAGAGACTTAGAGACAGAAAGTGAGAAATCACCCCCCAGGGGGGATAGTCATGCCGCAATCCCTTCTCTTCCATTCTCCTCTCGGGATCTTGGGCACGCACGCACACACGCCCGGCGTGAGTTTTAAGCCACCAGGTCCGGGACGCGAACCGCGGTCGAGTACGTGGGAGTCCAGCGACATAGCCATTACGCTAACTGCTGCTTCCCGACTATATACATACTTTTAAAAACCATATTGTTTCCTACAATAATATATAGTGACTATATGTAAATCAGAAATTACAATAGAAAAAGAATTGGCCCCGAGTCCTTTGAAATTCATGTGCGTGGTCAGAGTTAAAAGATTCCTGGGGCCAACAGATGGTGTGGTGGTTAAGGTGTTGTACTCTGTACTCACACATGGACAACCATGGTTTGAGTCCTGAACCTGGCAGCCTACTTTCTCACTTTACTTCCCTCTCTTTCTCCCTCTCTCTCTCTGACCTGGCAGCTTGAAAATCACACCAGGCATGTGTGCATGTGTGAGAAGAGAAGAATGGAGAAGGGATTATGGCATGACCACAATCACCCCTGAGTGGGGGGTGACTTCTTACTTTCCCTCTTTCTGTCTTTCTCTGGCAAGTACATGCACCCTCCGGGGGGAAGAAAAAGCTTAAAAAAATGTTTTATGTTTATGTGAAATTCTTTCATGGGAGAGCAAGCCCTGTGACCTAGTGGTTAAAGGAATTAGAACCCACAGGGCTGACTGTGTAAGTCTAGTCCCAGCTGCAGTGGTTTAAAAAACACATTTCAGGTACATGTGTGCATGCTCAAAATACCAACAGGATGGAGAAATGGAGGAGAAAGGATTGCATGTGATCACACCCCATCGGGAAAATTTTCTCCATTTCCCTTTCTTTTTCTCTCTGGAAGGTGCATATACCTTTTTTAAAATTATTTAATGGGATAAATACTACTTTGGTTAAGTCATAAGTTGTTTTGATAAGGAGATAACTTTTACTTCATTACAGTTCTAAGTACCAAAAAGCTCTTGCTTTGTTTCTTGGGGTTTGGCATTAAATATACAAATGGGAAATGAAGGTAGAGAAAGAAAATTGTAGTAATTACTCTCACACAAGAACAATAATGGAAAGAGAATTTTCAGAGTGATGAACAGGAATCCATCTTCTCACAGTGATTTAGTTCTGGGACATCATAATTTTAGTAGTAGACAGGAAGTTATAAAAATATTATGTATTCTTAAAATTATATTTTCATACCCACACACATTGTATTTAACATGAAGTTACAAGATCAACTCTCCTACCTCAATTGATAGTTATTTCTCTTTATAGGTGTCTACAAATATCTCCATTTTTGCTGCTAATTTTAGTTCTTATCAACGCCCCTCCTTTTTTTAGAGCTTTTTGACATAGGGTGTGTGTGTTCACTGGAGAGACAGACATAGAAAATGAGAATTTACTCCCTAGGGGAGATAGATGGCCATGCCACAATCCCTTCTTTTCTATTCTCCTCAGGATTTTGGACCTGCACACATTCATGCCTGACATGATTTACAAACCAATGGCTCCAGGACTTGAACCATGGTAGGCCATATGGGAGTCTGGTACCTTAATCACTATGCCATTTGCTGGCCCCTTATTAGCCCTTTTACTGGCTATAATTGTAGCATATTAGTGTCATCTTTCTCCTCTGTACAACTTCTAGAAAGAGTCTCTTAGAAGTTACAGAACTTCCTAACTCAAAAATTTAAATGGATCCCCAGTCACTATAGGGGGAAAAACACTCCTCCTTGGAATTATGTTCAAGTCTCTCTATGATTTGATCTCAGCCTCCATGTTCTCTTTACAGCTTTTATAAGAAGACTACACTGTTTTCCAAAATTTGCCTTTTAGTCTCATACTTAAAAGATGTCTTTACTTCTTGGAGATCTGGTCTGGTGCTGATAAATTCTTTCAGGTTTTGTTTATCTGAGAATGTTCTTGTCTTTTCTTCCCATATGAAGGATAATCTTGCTGGGTACAGTATTCTGGTTGAAATTGTTTTTCTCTTAACACTTTGAATATATTTTCCCATTCTTTCCTCACTCGTATTGTTTCCGATGAGAGGTCCATTATTACCTGATGGGATATCCTTTGTAGATAACTTGCCTTTTCTTTCTTGCCAATCTTAATATCTTGTGTTTGTCTGTGGTTTTGGTCAGTCTGGCCATAATGTGTCTTGGAGAAGATCTTCTTGTGTTGATTCTATTTGGGGTCCTTTGTATTTCTTGGGACTGGATCTTTGAGTGCCTCTCTAGGTTTGGAAAGTTTTCCTGCAGGATTTCTTGGAATAGAATATCAATGCCCTTATGAATCTCTTTGCCTTCTGGGATGTCAATTATCTGGATATTTGGACATTTGGTAGTATCTAGTATTTCTCGTATATTATTCTCATTTGTGGGGGCAATTTTCTCAGTATTCATGGTGGATTTTTCTAGACCAGTAATTTTCTCTTCTACGTGTGAGATTCTATTTTCTGTATGATCTAGTCTGCTTTTAATACTTTCAAGGGAGATTTTAACTTCTTTTATTATAGCATTCATCTCTAACAGTTCCATTTGATTCTTTTGTAAAGTATGTAATTCCTCTTTTAGATCTTGCAAGAATTTCCTCACCTCCTGGAACTCCTCAGCTCCTTTCTCCTTTCTCTTCTGCAGTTCTTTGTTTCTCTTCTCTTCCATCTCTGTTGTTTCACCATGTTGTCCATTTTTAAGAGTTTTTGTCTTGTCTTGAGCTGTCAATGGGCTCATGTACCTACTATTTGAACAGAATACTAACCTGTTTCCTGGTTTTAAGTTGTAAGCAACGTTCCGTACCATTTCAAAACTGCTTTTCTTGAAATTACCAGCTGAACTTGCTATTGACAGTAGTTAGATTATTTAAGAAATTATGTGATCAATAAAATGTGGGGGGTAAGGAATAGAAGACAACTGTAGATACCAGAGATAGTGTGAGAAGAGGGTGGGAAAGGGCAGAGGGTCAGACATAGGGGTAAATATATATGCATTATATATATATATATATATATATATATATGTATATATATACATATATATATATATATATATATGAAATGGAAAATAATATGCATAACTAAGCTACTAGCAGTATATTCTGGATGGGAAACCACATTTTGTATGCTGTGACGATGCTTAGGGGATGAATGTAAATTAATTAATTAAAAAAAGTTTCAGGAGGAAAAACCCACAAAAACTGTTTTCCTTGAAATTAAAAAAATGCATTAAAAATAAATAAAATGAACGAATAAATAAATAAATAAATAAATAATTCTTTTTAAAAAGGAGATGTCTTTACACTTTTTTCTCTCCTAGAATAACATCTCAGCCCATCACATTAATCTTTAAAAATCACATTTACTTTCTAAATTGAAATTCCAACTGAACCTTGACAATGAAGTTTCCTCCAACTTTTTTCAGCTTTTTTGGAACTTACCTTACGGCTTCTGTGTTCCACACACAGTAATTTTTCTCAATCCAATTATTTAGTTATATCCCCCTCGAGTTATATTTATTTAAGTACCTCCCAATACAGTTTGAGTTTCTAGGGTAAAAACTATGTTTTGTCAATCTTACATCCTCTGCAATATCTAGCAAATAAGAGAAATATGATAAATTTTGGAAATTTCTGCAAGTGAATTTAAATTCAAGTTGTTGATTCAATGGGATATTGCTAAATTAATTGCTTTCTGGAAAGCAATTTACTTTTTAAAACAAATTTATTTATTCAGTTTTATTAATTATTATTTAATTTGCTATAAGGCACATATGCTCACCAGAGAGAGATAAAGAGAAAGAGAGAGGGAAAGTGAGAAACCTAGCTGCCAGGTCCAGGATTTGAACCGCACACATCCATTTGGAGTCCAGCACCTCAAACATCATGCCATATGCTAGTACCTCTGGAAGCTTTCAAAAATATACTATTCATTTTATATTTTGAGGAAATGCTAGCCTATGGGATATTAATATTTCTTCCAAAATACTGAATTTTTCTCAATGAAAACACCATGACCTTCCCCACTATGAATTAATGAGTGTTGCTATAGACAATTGCTGTTGGTTGGTAGTGCAATACCACATTCTATAGAAAGACCTTTCTCAACGATAATGTTCACCCATACAAAAATCAATGCAGAATAATTTTGAGTTGTATTTATATGAGGAAATAAATAGAATTGTCAGGAACTCTTTTTCAGGGACTTTTTTTCCTCAACTAACTTCTGTTGGGACTCATACACTTCAAAATCTTTAGCAGAACATTCTTCCCAACATCAGGAAAAGATGCTATGGAAAAAAAAAATTAAGAGAACTGAATTTATGGGCTACACTCTCTCTTTTTTCCCTTGCATATCTTTAGTCTTGTGTGGAGGAGTATATTACAAGAAACAGCAGTATTAAATAGCAGAGGGGTTTGTTTATCTTAAGGTAGATTACTGCTACAAGGTGACTATCTGGACAAAAGGATTCCAGCAAAGAGAGGAGGACTGGTGACATGTAAATACAACATGGGGAGGGAAAAGCACAAGGAAGGGAATGCAGACAGAAAGTAGGAATGAATGAAAAGGAGGAACCCTGGTACCTATAAAAAGTGGACTTGAAAGTGACTCAAAGTGATTCAATAGCAAATAATATGTATACCAACTGAGACTCCATGGAGCTTGAACTAAAATTGGATTATTTCCATTATCTACCAAGTTCAAGTGTCCTACTAGTCCCAGTGGTCATAATGGAAGGCTTATTGAAGGAAGCAAACCAAAGTGGGATGAATACATTTCAGGCTGTTAGGTTGTCATTGAAAACACTCACATTACAGAGGGTGGATTTATCAAACTTCATACTAATAACCTTGACTTTGAACAACATTTTAGAATGAATGACTTTTAAAAAGAAATGGCAAAAAATTAGAACAAGGAAGTGGGAATTTTAGAGAAATAGCACATCGATAAAGATAAATCATGTTAGAATCTCTTATTTTATGATAGTGTTACTAAACTGAAAGATAAACAATGAACCTTTAAACAGAGATGTTTCATTGGTTTAAAGGTATCTTAAATTACCAAGGCTACTACTTTGAATCTTTAAGCTTGCCCCCCCCCTTTTTTTTTAAAAAATTGCATGTAGGTGTGCATGCTTACAAGAAAGAAATAGAAAGACAGATGGAGGGAGAGGGAGAAAGCAACCCACACTGGGGACATGATCAGGCTGCAATCCCTTCTTCTCCATGTCTCTATCCTGTTGAGATGGACATGACTCTGATGTGATTTTCAATCAACTGGGGCCATATTTGAACCATGGTCAGCCTTGTGGGATCTGACTCCCTTAGCCACTAGACTATTAAACTGGCCCTTATTTCACTATATTAAGTCTTTTGACTTTCCCTCATGGCAAGTAGATGGTTGTTGCAGTAACAGGTAACCCTGAGGCCTTTATGCAAGGGGAGTTCTTTCTTTCTATCTTTCTTTCTTTCTTTTTTTTTTTTTTTTGCTTGCTCACCAGAGAGAGAGAGAGATAGAGACAGAGACAGACAGACACAGTGAAAGAGAAAGTGAGAAATCACTCCTTAAGGAGGATGACCACATTGCAATCCCTTCTCCTTCATTCTCCTCCTGGGATCTTGGACATGCACACACACATGCCTGGTGTGATTTTCAAGCCACCAGGTCTGGGACTCAAACCATAGTTGGCCCTGTGGGAGTCCAGTGATGTAACTGCTATGTCATCGGAGGGTCTCAGGAGAATTGTTTTTTTAATATGAAATTTCATTCCCAGAAGCTACAAGTAAACTCTGCTTTAATATCAGTTGTCTAGAAATGGGTTACATGTCCAAGATTTGGTTCCAATGGATGGGAGCCAAGGGGAATGTGCGGCTCTGGAATGTTTGGCCTATATAGAGGAAGGTGGGCTCAGCAAAGAAGTATAAGGAAGGGTCATTACATAGCAGCCATATTAGTGGAATAATGTTAGTTGCTGTTGCTGTAAAAAGAAAAAAAAAAACAATATACAGTGTCAATGGATCAAACATAGTAAGTTTGTTTTTGCTTATGTTGAATTCAAAAGAGTAATCCTTTTTCTTTGTGTCTTTCTTTTTCTTTCTTTGTTAATGAGCACTTAGCTCTCTTCTTAAGTAATGCTCAAGAGAACCAAGCTACTTCCATATTATGGCTCATCTAGCTTCAACAAATGGCTTTTAAGTTCATTTTGCTTAAAAGCTGACTGAAGGAGAATAGGGAAAAATACGTGACTCTTAAGCTCCTGAGCCTAGAAATTATGAGCACCACATCAAACTTATCGCATTAGTAAAATCTAGGCAATTGCCCTCTCTGCTCCTTACCCAGATGGCAAGGGGTTGAGAAATCAAAGCTTTAACTAAGCAAACTTCCCAGCAGCAAGCAAACTGTGAAAAAAAAGGAAATGAATAAGATAATCAAATATTTTGTGGTGAGATGATTATATTTTAAGAGTTCTAATTATGACTTTATTATCACCCAAGTGGTATATCTTTAACAGATCACATTATATATCAATATTTTTTTACTAATAATTTGCTTGAGGACATAAAATGGCATGCTAATCATGTCATTTAGATACCTTGAAGTTGAGAGGAAGAACCAACAATAATAAATTATCATAAAATTCTAGGATCCCAGAAAAGATCTGAAAAGTTTGGAATAGGGCTGACTCTGTGGCCTGCTGGTTAAGAGGGCTATGCCCACATGGCTGACTATACAGTTTGCATCTCAGCCCCAGTGGCTTGAATAACACACCGGGCACATGTGCATGTGTGACCCAAATCCTGACAGGACAGCAAAATAGAGGCAAAGAGATTGTAGTGTGACCATGCCCCATTGGGTGTGTTTTCTGATCTCCTTCTCTGTCTCTCTCTGGCAAGCACACGTGCTCTCTGGCACACACAAATGCAACAAAGTGTCTAATTTGGAATGAAATTGCTGGAAATAAAAACCGACTCCTGCAGTTAGGTCAACGTAGTCAGCAGTGCAATTTAACTTGGCAAATATTTATTTAGTTCTTATTATATTAGGGCATTATGCTAGGCCAAGTACAGAAAACAGAAAATAAGGATTAACAACAGAACATATGAAAAAGAAAAAAGCAGTTGTAGATGATTGAAAAACCAATATGAGCTGTTAGTGTAGGACCTGTCCTCCCATATGTGAATGTTTACATACGTGTGTGCTTGTGTATATATACATATGTGTTTATAGACACATCTTAGGCTAAATTAGAAGATTTATATACAGAACATACTGTCCTCTGTTTTTTTTTTTTTCAGATTTTTGTCTAGGGGTTTTGGTACAATTTAAAGAGGAAAATTAACAAACTTGATTATTTCTTGGAAAGTATGACTAGATGATAAATTAATTTAAAATAAATCATATATATTCCCTCATTTATAACTGAGTTTACATTTTTTCTCTTGAAAGAAGTAGGGTATGTGTGTAAATAACTATAGTACTAGGCAGAATAGGAGAAACACTTTAAGAAATAGGTAAGGTTTTTTTTCATTAAAAAAAGATAAGGATGGGACCAGTAGTTAATGTAATGGCTATGTCGCTGGACTCCCATGTAGTCGACCGTGGTTTGAGTCCCGGTCCCGGTGACTTAAACTCATGATGGGTGTGTGTGTGTGCATACCCAAGATCCCGAGAGGAGAATGGAGGAGAAGGGATTGTGGTGTGGCCATTCCCCCTGGGGGGTGATTTCTCACTTTCTGTCTCTCTGTCTCTCTCTGTCTTTCTGGCAAGTGCACGTGCCCTATGGCAAAAACCTCTCCAAAAAAAAAAAAAAAAAAAAGATAAGGATAAGATTTATGGGATGGAAGCTAATTTGCTAATTTGTGTTAATCTTTTATTTTTTGTTTATTTATGGTTTTAGGTTATTGTCATAGAGCATGTGCACTTGCCAGAGAGATACAGACAGAAACAGAAAGAGGGAAAGTGAAAAATCACCCCCTGGAGGGATGCCCACATAGAAATCCCTTCTCCTCTATTGTCCTTATGAGATTTTTGGCACACACATACATGCAACCAGCATGACTTTCAAGCCACTAGGTCTGAGACTCAAACCACAGTTGTGCATGTGGGAAATCAGTGTCTTAACTGGATTACATCTGTTGTCCTTGTGTCATTCTTTAAAGATAGACAGACTAGGATATGATCTTGGAGTAGTATTCCAAGAGGACAAAACTTTAAGACAGAGATATTAGGAGAATAGTAGACTCTGTTTAGGTTTGGTTTGAATGGCATGAAAAAATAAGAATAGAAAAAAAAGTAAATTTCTTTGAGATAAAATTGTAGGAGATCACTGATGCTGGGTTACAATTTTTGAATTTTATGTAGGAGGTAATTAATCCGTAAATATTCATTGAATTCTTACCAATCATACAACAGAGGCTACAGAAGTCTTAAATATTTTACATGTATTCAGCTGAGAAGGAATAAAACAATAACACCACTACCACATCATCACAACAAAACAAAACAAAACCTGAAAGGGCTTAATTTACAGGTGAGAAAATATATGACCTCAAGGACTATCATGATGAGAAGGAAGTAACTTTAACCTTACTATGTATGTATGTATTTATTTATTTATTCAAGCTTCTCTAGCCCTCTATACCCTAAACTAGGACCAAGAGTTTGAAATTACAGAAAGGCTATATTAGAGATGTAAGGGGTGGAGTGGGTCTCATAACCATTTGCCTGAGTAATGTAGGGGGATCAAAGTGAGTCATGGAATTTATAATGTCTCTGTTCCATCATAGAAGTACTTTGATTTCATGAAATATTTCATGATTGGTTTGTTTGTTTTGTTTTTCCTCCTTCTTAGTAAAACATATACCATTTTCAGACAGTTTTAATTTACTTCAAATTTAGGATTCATTCTGTATAAAATGATATACTGAATATTAGGTACTGAGAGAAGTTGTGAGGAGTTAATAGAAATATGAAAGGAAACCTTGATGGAGTGTTCCAATACAATCCTTTTGCATTATCAGTTGAAAAAAGTAAAACATTACAAAGCAAAATGGAAATACAATATTTAAAGCTAAGCTATACATCAGGGGTCTCTAATTCCCAGGCTTCAGTCCAATGTTGATTGGCTTGTCTGCACAGTAAGGTGTGGGAGGCAGGAGAGTTAGCAAGGCTTCATCTGTAGTTGTAGCCACTCCCCATTGCTGGCATTGCCTTCTGTTGGATCAATGGCAGTACTGGATTCGTATGAGAGCATGAACCTTATTGTTGTGTGATTTTTTTGTGGTATATTGCCACGAGGTAGTGGTGGAAATGAAGTGCACAGTAAATATGGTGCACTTGGGCTAGCCCAGGACCTCCACCCAAATCCCCACCCACCCCACTCCCATTCATGGAGGGATTGTCCTCCCCAAAGACAATTCCTAGTGCTGGGAAGCTTGGGCGCACTGCTATACAGGATATTTACAGAGTGGAAAAATATGTCATCTTTTGTAAGTCTGCTCAAGAGCTAACTGGTGTTTCCTTCTTGCTCTAACTCAAAATAAGCTTCAAATTCCTCAGAAATAATTGTCTTAAGACAGTCTCAAGCTTATCATACCACATCTCAAGTCTTCAGTGTGTTACTGAAGGATCTCAACAGCTGGTACATATCTTGCCTATCAAATATTATTTCTCCAAACTCTCCAATGTAAACTCTTCAATGACATCAAGTCTGCCCACCATTCATATTAATTCATTTTGCTTCTCAACATTTTTTCGGAATATTTTTCCCCTTTTTTTCCTAACTAGAAGAATCTACTCATTGTAGAACCAAGAATTGGCACTGTGGCAGTGCAAATGGATTTACATGGTAAAGGTCCTGGCTTCACATCCCAGAACCTATCTGAGCACACTGGGTATGTGCTCCTACCTGTGACTCTGGCAGGCTGGGACTGGGAATGAATCGTGGTGTGAGACACTACTGGGGATGCCTGTCTCTGTCATTCTTTTATGGAAGAAATAGTGAATAAAGTTTTTTAAAATCTGCTCATTCCATAAGTTTTCTTGAAGTTTTCCCAATTAGCCTAGCCTATGTTAACTTCACTTTTCATTAATTTGATGTAGTAATTATTAGCTATACTTGATATCTTAATGTTTAAATATAGCTAAACATATGCTACTCTCTTTTTGTTCCATATTAATTTTCCTTTTTTCCCAGTATAAATACAAAGAGATCTTCAAAAAGTTCATTTAACTGCATATATAAATAAAAACTGTATGTGGATTAAAAAAGTTTTTTGCACCAAATTAAACTCGTACTTTAATTCCATTCTCCATGAAATTTTTGAAGTCCCCCTATGTATATTCTACAAGATTATATAGCACACTTTATTTTAACATTCCCTGGATTGGTACTAGGAGCTAAGTGAATTTCCTAAGAATACTTAAGAAATAGTGTTGGGTCAGATTAAATTTAATGAGCTCTCTCTCTCTCTCTCTTTCTTTACTTTGATAATAAAGGCTGTACTTCACTAATATGTACAATGATTATGCTGATAAAACATTTTTAAAAAGATTAAAAAGACTGTAATTATAAAATAACTTTTATTCTATATACTCTTACCAAATTTAAACCATATGTATATTTTTTAGAGATTTTTGCTATAGGGCACATGCACTCACTTGAGAAACAGAGACAGAGAGACAGAAAAAAGAGATCATCCCTCAAGTGGGATGTCTATGCTGCAATCCCTTCTCTTCCATTCTCCACTCAGTATTTTGGCATGCACGCACACGAACCCAGTATGAGTTTCAAGTCGGCAGGTCTGGGACTTGAACCATTGTCCGCCATGTGGGAGTACAACGATGTAAACATTATGCCATTTGCTGGTCCCAAAATCACATTTTATAGATTTTATTTGTTCCAACTTTCTTCTCTTTTGTAATTATTTGCCTTTATCAAGCATCATTGTCTATTTTTTTTTAGGATTTTTTTTTTTTTTCGGAGAGTTTTTTTTTTTTTTTTTTTTTTTCTTTTTTTGGAGAGGTTTTTTTGCTATAGGGCGCGTGGGCTCGCCAGAGAGACAGAGAGAGACAGAGAGATAGAAAGCAGGAAATCATCCCCCAGGGGGGATGGCCACACCGCAATCCCTTCTCCTCCATTCTCCTCTCGGGATCTTGGGCACGCACGCACACGCGCCCGGCGTGAGTTTAAGCCACCGGGTCTGGGACTTGAACCGCAGTCGACTACGTGGGAGTCCAGCGACATAGCCATTACGCTAACTGCTGGTCCCGAGGTTTTTTCACTATAGGGTGCGTGCGCTCCCCAGACAGACAGAGATATAGAGACAGAAAGCGAGAAATCACCCCCCAGGGGGGATGGTCATGCCGCAATCCCTTCTCCTCCATTCTCCTCTCGGGATCTTGGGCACGCACGCACACGCGCCCGGCGTGAGTTTTAAGCCACCGGGTCCGGGACGCAAACCGCGGTCGGCTACGTGGGAGCCCAGCAACATAGCCATTACGCTAACTGCTGGTTCCTGAGCATCATTGTCTATTATTTTATAGCATTCTTTCTTTTGTGGTGGATTTCCTCATAGAAGGTTAGAATACCATAAAAAAGGAAAACGGGTAGCTTAAATCCAAGAAAGAGTATTAAATATTTTAAAATAATCTATAGATAATGCCAGTTTCTTAACTGTAAAAGACATGAGTAACATGTTCATTTATTTTATCTACCATTGTGAAAACTATGTAACGAATAATTTGAGTGTGCGAGCTTGTCTGAAAATCTAAACCTCGCTTTTTGATCAGTTATATCAGAAAAAACTGTTCTTAATCACATCATGCAAATGAATACTTTGGTTCTGGTTTTTGAAATTAAGCTTCCATGTATTGAAGCTTGCTGCCATTATGTGATTGCTATTTCAAATTCAGTGACAGACTGTGGGCTCTTGAAGACTACATCATCATCTGAAAAATCTTGTTTCCAGAGTGCAAGATACTTGATGTATGACAGAGCCTTCAAAGGGACATTTGTGAATATGTAGAGTTTATTATTGCCACCATTGTTCTACTTATTGATTTCTCAAGTTACATTCTGTTTTCTTCTATTGATTATTTGTCTTTCTATTATTGGTTTTCTATTTGCTTTTCTATCAAAAAACTAAAACCACTTTCTCAAAACGTCTTACAACTACTTCGAAAATCAGATTCTTAGGTGCTTTCTTGTAAATTTTTTCTACTTGTAATATCTAACTGGACTAGAATTTCCATGAGAACAATGGTCTGTGTCTCATTCAATGTTGTTACAGTTCTAGTTTCTTCTATAGTATTGAGCATAGACCAGGAACTACCTAATAGTATGAAATGGAATAAATATGAAATAAACAAGCTCCATTTGTCAAATATTATCATTTGGGAATAATAGTGGTAATAGTTTTACAAACAGTCTGATATAGCTGAAATTGTAACCCAAAATGTTATAATGCTTATGGAAAGGCCTTTGGAGTCAGAGTGGATTTTGGATAAAAATCCCAATCCTGACATGGTAAGTGATGTAATACTGGGTAAGTTACCTAACTGCTTTATGTTCTCGTTTCTTCAATTTTAAAATAAGGATAATAGCATTTACAACCTCACAGGATAATTACAAGCATTAAGCAAGACAATGCATGTAAAACTTGCCACATTCTAATGACTCAGTAAATATTAGCTATTGCTATTCCTGTTTACTTCCTGTGAAATAGAAACAATGTGAAGAAAGGATATTACATGTGAATTCACTACTGTATCAGCCACTTATAATCTTTGCACTTTACCTCATCGATATGATTTCAGCAAAAGATCCTTAGTAACATAATAAATAATTCCATCTATCTCGACTTCTTTGATTTTACATTATTAATCACTGTTTTGAAACATACTAATAGTAACAAGATCAAACAACTTATTGAACTAATATGAGTCAACCATCATGTTTAACACTTTTTTTGCATTTTCTCATTGAATCCTGACAACATCTTATGAGATAAGTTCTGTTATTATTTCAATTTTACAGGTGATAAAGTTCATAATTTCCCATAATGTCTTACAGGTTTTCCTCTTAGCTTATACCACATATACATATGTATTTATGAAACCCTTATGCTTCATCATTAATCTGTAAATTATAAATTATAAAAGGACATAGATCATACCTTTTAAAAAATTACAGTATACCTAGGGTCTTATAGCTTTCAGCATTTAGTAAGAATTAATAAGTTTATGTTGAATTAGTGAATGAAATAACTAATACATTAAAGATGACATAGCATTGAAGGAATAGAACAGGGGTTCAAACCCAGAGCTGTTTCGTTCTAAAGACTGTGTTCTTTACCATTATACTGATTTTTCTACCCCAGTGGCTTCAGATGTACTAATACGTAGCCTTCCCGTCTGGCAGACATACTCTGTCTGGTAGATAGATTCTCTATTTACTTTCCTCCCTGGCCATTATTTTTTAATCTCCTACTATAGATCATCTTTTTTTTTTTTTTTTTCAGTTTTGCTATAGGGCTCATGTACTCACCAGAGAGAGAGAGAGAGAGAGAGAGAGAGAGAGAGAGAGAGAACTACCCATATTGCTGGGAAACAGTAAAAGCATATCAGCAGCCTTTTGGATTCTTGAATGACTTTCAGAAGTATGACTCACCTCTGGTGGACAACCACTATGCTTTAGATGGTTATTAAAAACGAAATACTTTCTTCTATCTCATTGAAAACATCGTGTTTTAAGATTGCTTTATAATAGCTTTGACTGGACTGCAAAAACTTCATAAAATTAGTTTCTCCAGCTCCAGTCTTACTCCAATCCATCTTCCATCATTTTAAATTGGTGTATTCATTATAAAATGCAAATATGGCCATGCCAACCTTCCATTTATAATTTAGATGCTGTATTGGGTTTGCTTTATTTCCAAATTTTCAAAAATAAGCATACATTTATTTTATAACCATGAGGAAATAAATAAAATAAGTAAGTCCATTAGTAACTCTCTGAAGACTTCAAAATAGACTTTGTCTATTCTCCCACACAAAATAATACACTTTTGTTTAGCCAGGTTCTATGCCCTTTATATCTCTATATAGTGGTGTTCAAATATTAAAAAAAAAATTTTTTTAATGAAGACAGCCCAATTTTTTTTTTTTTTAAAGAGGCTTTTGCTATAGAATGTATGTGCTTGCAGAAACACAGAAAGAGAGAGAGAGACAGAAAGCGAGAAATCACCCCCCAGGGGGGATGGCCATGCCGCAATCCCTCCTCCTCCATTCTCCTCTCGGGATCTTGGGCACGCACGCACACGTGCCTGGCGTGAGTTTAAGCTACCGGGTCCAGGACGCAAACCACGGTCGACTATATGGGAGTTCAGCAACATAGTCATTATGCTAACTGCTGGTCCCAAGAGCACAAACTTTTTAAAAACTGTATAGTCAGAAATAACCTTAAATACCATCTCTTGGGACCAGCAGTTAGCGTAATGGCTATGTCGCTGGACTCCCATGTAGTCGACCGCGTTTTGCGTCCCGGACCCGGTGGCTTAAACTCACGCCGGGCGCGTGTGCGTGCGTGCCCAAGATCCCGAGAGGAGAATGGAGGAGGAGGGATTGCGGTGTGGCCATCCCCCCTGGGGGGGTGATTTCTCACTTTCTGTCTCTCTGTCTCTCTCTGTCTGGCGAGCACACACACCCTATAGCAAAAACCTCTCAAAAAAAAAAAAAAAAAAAAAAAAACCATCTCTTGCAATTTATACATTTTAGCCCATATCAATTCCTCATAAAATCACAGAATAGTAAAATTGAAATAGAGTCTATAGTTAATTAGAAACTGATTAAGATGACATATTTCTTTCAATGCCAATTTCCACAATGACTTTTCAAACTTTAGTGCATTGTGATAATTTAAGATGTTCCTAAGGAATGCTATCTTTTTTTTTTTTAAAGGGTGTATGATTTTTTTTAAGAATTATTTTATTTAACTTTATTTATTATTATCATCATTATTGTTTTCCAGTTTGATCAGAGAGAGACAGAGAGAGGAAGTGAGAAAGCAAGCCACCAGGTCTGAGACTTGAACCGTGGTCGGCCATGTGGGAGTCCAGCACCTTTAACCACCACGCCACTTGCCAGCCCAGGGAATGCTATCCTTTGATTATTGAAGAAGTCATATTTTTATGAGAAATAAAGTCATTCAAAGAAGTTCATGTGTTTATATAACAAATAATTAATGACTACTAAATGAATAAATGAATAGTTTGGCTTTGGTCAGTATGCAATTTATCAAACACTGAAAGCTGAATTTAGTTTACAAATATGCTCAAGAGTCAGTGTTCAGTCCTTTGGACACAAAATAAATAAAATATACAATTTTCTTTCTTTCTTTTTTTTTTGCCTTAGGGTATGTGTTCTCATTGGAGAGAGACAGAGAGAGGGAAGGTGAGAAATCAACCCCCATGGGAGTTGGTCACACCATAATCCTTTCTCTTTTATTCTCCTCCTGGGATTTTAAGCACATATGCAAACACGCCCCAGTCCAGGACTTGAACCACTGTCAGTTATGTGGGAATCTACAGGACCATAGGCACCACACTACTTGCTGGTCCCACAATTTGCTATATTTTTTAAAAATTTCTTAGTCCTTTTATTTCTTTAGTTAGAATAGGATTTGAAAATATCCTATGAATGGAGCCAGCAAGTGGTATGATAATTAAGGTGGTGGATTCTCCCATGGCCAACTAGAGTCCCAGGCCTGGTAGCTTGAAAATCATGCCAAATACCTCGTGTGTGCATGACCAAAAGTTTCAGAGGAGAATGGAAGAGAAGGGATTGTGGTGGGGCCATCTTCCTGGGGAAGAGGGGTAATTTCTCACTTTCCCTCTCTGTCTCTGTCTCTCTTTGGTAAGCACATGGACCCTCTGGCAAAAAACTAAAGAAAAAAAATCCTACAAATAGAAAAAAAGATTGCTCTTCTTAAAATACCTATACCAAAATTTTCTAAAGATTTCATTCATTCTAGAATTTCAGGACACAAATTCTAAAGGAATCAATATTCCATTATTCAGGATTTTTCAGAAATATGATGTTTGATAGACTAACATATAAATTTATATTAGTTAAATTCAAAACAGTCTCAACTATGGGCTAATATTTTAAAATAAAAACAAAAGCTTCTATTTTTCCTATACCCCCTTATCTTTGCCTTAGGCCTGCCTAGTACATAAGGAAGAGTTCAGTAAAAGTAAGTTATTTTTGTATGCGTTACATATATTTGTTAAGCTATTACTATAACCACATTGACAAATTCATTTGTTAAGCTGTTACTATAACCACATCGACAAATTCATTTGTTAAGCTATTACTATAACCACATTGATAAATTCATTTGTTAAGCTATTACTACAACCACATTGAAGTGTTTTGTTCCAAATACATGTGTTAAGTGTATAATGGTCAAAGAGCAGCTGTATAATCAGAGCCCGTTTCATGACTGTATGCCATGTGTGGTGTGGAAGGGTCAGTGTTTAGAAAGCCCTCCCACTAGTTTATGCTCTTCTTGAAATTCGTAATTTTGGAAGCAGGGTCCTGGGAATTTTGTTTTGTCCAGGGTCTCACAAATTGTGCGCTCAGTCCTCTGGATAATTTAAATAGTTCTCACAATTTTGAACAAATGGTCAGGGAGTACATGGGCAAAATGCCAGTTTCAGACAACTATCCACGAACCACAAACCCAGGGTCCTAGCTGTCTGCCAGGCTCTCCTTGGCCAGCTTAACTGTCAGAAGCAGTGCGCAGGTTAAAAGAGAAAGATTCTCCGAAGTGTCAATCCCTCCTGCTGGCTCGAGAGAACAAAGCTGGCAGGCAAAGTGAATCAGATAGCGTACTGTGCACGCCCAAGCTTCAGAATAAAGCCCATAGGTCTAATTTCAGCTTTACCGGCCTTGGTAGTGTCCCTTTAAGTTGACTAAGTCGGATATACCTGTAAGCAAGCAGTCTAATGTTTTTGTGATCTGACTGCTGTGAAAGTATTTAATAATAAGCCTCAGAAGTTGGGAGGTAAGAAGAAAATCTATGATGTCTAATGCCAAGGTGGTGTTCAATGTGTCGAAAGTTGATTAAATTTCCTTTTAACACCCCTTGAAACTGACATTTTGCTACCGTTTAAATTTTTTCCCCTCCAAACTATTTTTTATACCCATGATTTAGAGTGATATACAGCAAAGCAGTGGTGATGAACTGGCTCAAAATGATTCTAGGGGTAATGAGCAGGGATTGAAAAAAGTCTGTTCCTGTTCATTTAAGGAAAGTAAAGCTAACTTTATCCTCTAACTGCATGCTTACGCAGGGTCAAAGATTTGAGGCTGCTCAAATAGTGCCATCCAAATTTTATCGGTGGGAAGTGATAACCAGGTCCCAGAATCCCATAGATTGATAAAAGGAAAATATATTTAAATAGATTAGGGCATTCTCCGCTATCAGTTGCAAAACTGCCTGCTATATTCACATGCTTCCATTTTCAAAGTTACATCTGTTTTAATAGGACTAGTCTAAAGTTGAAAATTAAGAAACATAGCGTACTTTTGTATTTATATCTGAAGTATCTGACTTTTGTTAACAAAAGTTTATTGTTTCATACGTATAGTTATCATAGAAAAATGTGGAAGATAGACGAGAAGCTATAAATGCCACTAACAGAGTATTTATTGATACCTGTAACGTAGCATTTTTATATGATAATTGTTATTTGAATGATCAAATAATACAAAACAGAATACCTTGTAAATGGAGTACTGGAGTATAGCCTACAAGCTGACCATTGAGTGTGACCTTTCCAAAGGCATTTATTTAGTACCAGCTGTGTATGTGTTTTTCTATTTACATCATTCTGTTTTTCTCCACATCCATAGTTAAAAAACATAAATCCACCATTGTTTTTTACTAATAGAAGTCCAAAATATGTACTGCCTATTTTCTTTTTGCTTCTGAGCTTAGCCCAATAGTCCATCCTTATTCAACCCAATGTCTCCTTTTCATAACTGATGCTTGAAAATGACATTCTATGCAGAAATCACAGGAAAATAAAAGAGCACATCCATGTGGAAACCAAAATTTAACAACAACAACAAAAAAATAGGATAAGCACTAATAAGCAAGACATATTTATATATAATAAGATAATGTGGGAAATGATCTTAATTTATAATGGGATACTATCACTCCATAATACACAAGTATGATAGTCTGGTAAAATAGGTTTCTATCGGGGGCCAGCAGGTGGCATGGTAGTTAAGGTGTTGTACTCTGACAGGGCTGATCACATTTTGGGTCCGGGACCTGGTAGCTTGCTTTCTCATTCTCCCTGTCTCTCTGTCTCTCTCTCTCTGGTCAAATTAAAAATATAATAATAATGATAATAAATAAAATTAAATAAACTAGTTCTTTTAAAAATAGATTTCTGTGTTAAAAAGCAGGATGTAACAATGTTAAGGAATCACACAAAACATATAGCTTACCTTGAATTCCCACCACATGTCGCAGTATATATGTCACATATGACACCAGCAGATGGCATAATGGTTACGCCCCTGGACTCCCACATAGTTAACTGCAGTTTGAGTTCTGGATCTAGTGACTTAAAATTGACGCCAGGAGCATGTGTGTGCATGCCCAAAATCCTAAAAGGAGAATGGAGGAGAAGGGATTGCAGCGTGGCCATCCCTCATCCCCAGGGGGAGGTGATTTCTTGCTTTCTGTCTCTTTGTGTCTCCAGCAAGTGCACATGCCCTATAACAAGAATCTCGCTAAAAAAAAAAAAAAAAAAAAAAAAAAAAAAAAAAAAAAAAAAAAAAAGAAAAGGAATAAAGAAAGAAAGAAAATAAAAACATAGTCACATTCTAGAATGAGAATAGACCTTGAGAACCCCAGTTTTTGAGAGCTGATAGGGGATAGAATTCTGTTTGGAATATGAAACAGTATTATAGTGGTATGGACAGTATCAGAATAAGAGTAGAAAACCTCTGGCCACGTAAGAATAAGTCAGTCAGTCTAATAAGACACCAGCCTTGTAGCTCAGTGGGTAAGTTCTGGGCACAGAGAACTTGATCCCAGATGGTCAATAGTGGCTAGGATCCTGTCTCCAGTGACTTGTAACTCACATTGGGCAAAGGCGTATGTGTGTTCAAAATCCTATTGTGATGGATGAATGGAGGAAAAAGGATTGCGGTGTGGCCATGCCCCATGGAGAGTGTTTTCTCTCTCCCTGTCTCTGTCTCTGTCTCACTCTACTGCATACATATGCCCTCTGGAAATTAAAAAATGTTATAATACATAATAATTATCATTGTACAATAGTAAATTTCAATATAAGAACCATAACATATTTATAGATTTTAATATTACCATATTTGTATTTCATGTATCTCTGGTATTTAGTAATATTTCCCCATAATACTATTTAAAGGAGCCACAAACATTCTTTACTTTACATTTATATGTGATAGCCACAAAGGAAGAATGACACAAATGAAGACTGGTAACTCAAACATCATGAATGTCATTGCCATAGGTGATATGATTTACAAATATAATG
Organism: Tupaia tana; assembly: GCA_026018925.1. NCBI lineage: Eukaryota > Metazoa > Chordata > Mammalia > Scandentia > Tupaiidae > Tupaia > Tupaia tana. The sequence continues at coordinate 125,314,139 of JAKSZU010000006.1, forward strand.
GACAACTTGATAAAAATTCCAAATCAGACAAGGTAGACTCTTCCATGGTCTTTCATCATCATACACTTCTGGAAAATTTTGTCTATATAACAATTGTGTGCATGACAAATGGTGACAAGTTCTAGGTTAAGATAATTCAAAATAGTTTATTTTCCCTATATGGATTTCTCATGATGTGTTCAAAACCATGAAAAATGTAAGAGGATGTACTTCATCTTATGGGTCCGTCCTACTCACTCAAGATAGGTAGTATCCCCACTCATTAAATGCCAGTACTACCCCTTCCTCATCGATGTGGTAAATTGCACTATGCAAACTTCCATAATGCTCCCCAAGGGGAGGTACCCCTACACAAAGAAAAGCAAGCTGCCATCAACATTCTTTCAGTAGTTTTGTGACAATAATGCAGGAAAACTTTCTATTTGGTGTATCTTCATTTAGACTAAAACAGGCTACCGTTTTTATGGAATTAGTGGTGCATTTGTTCACTTAGGAAAATCCAACTGTACTTCTAATGACTGTCAAGGAATTCAAAGTTGAAAATGTTAGTAACATACTAACTTTTATATGATCCGAAGCAGCACATAAATTCGTTAAATGGTACCTTCATGATTTCAAGTTAAAGAAAGCTGGTTCAAGTTTCGCTGATGTTTGTGCAACCTAGTGCAATATTTCATCACTTCATCTGGGAAATAGAAATAATAGTAATGCCTTAACACTTGTTAGGTTTTATAGAGGCAACACTGATTTACAGAAACCTACTCAACAATGGGACCAGCAGATGGCCTAATGATTACATTGCTGAACTTCCAGGTAGTGGACCACAGTTTGAGTCCCAGACCAGGTGGCCTGAAACATGCTGGGCATATGTGCATGCGTGTCCAAAATCCCCAGAGAAGAATAGAAGAGAAAGGAGTGTGGCATGGCCATCCCACTGGGGGACTGATTTCTTGTGCTTTATGCCACTTTTTCTCTCTTAAGAAAGAAAGAAAGAAAGAGAGAGAGAGAGAGAGAGAGAGAGAGAGAGAGAGAGAAAGAAAGAAAGAAAGAAAGAAAGAAAGAAAGAAAGAAAGAAAGAAAGAAACCTACTCAACAATTATCCAATATATGTTAGCTATTGTTTTTATGATAAGAGCATTTTTGAATTTGGGCTATATCTGTCTTGACTTTTTTGCTTATTTATTTAAAAAACAAAACACAACCAAAAAACATAGTATACTAAACTGCTTAAAACACTGCAAACTCTATCAAAGTAACTAATTCAAAATATATATGTAAAATTTGCATCATAACAAATGTAATAAGAAAATGTGTGAGACATAAATATACTATTTATTCTATTATGGAATTATATTTTTAAATATATTATCTATTTAATTTTATTCTTTATTATTAATTTTTAAAATTTGCACATGTGCTCACCAGAGAGAGAAAGAGAAAGAAAGTGAGAAAGCAAGTTGCCAGGTCTGGAACTTAAACTATGGTTGGCCATGTGGGAGTTGAGTGCCTGAACTACTACATCACCTGCCAATGTATTTTTTAATTGTTACAAATTTCATATACTTACATCGTTCCTTTTCCTTTTGGCATCAGGAAAGATATTGATTCTACTGTTCCCAATATAGTTTGAGAGGTGCCACAGCTAAACTTTTCCTTTGTCTCAACACCAAGTAGCATTCTACTCACGTGCTTCTCAAGACTAGGCAAGTTGCCTTAGCTTACACAGAGTCTTGCTAGTTTTTTTTTTTTTTAAATTTAGTTTAATTTTTATATTTTTGCCATAGGGCACATACGCTTGCCAGAGAGATGGAGAAAAGGAAAATGAGAAATCACTGCCCAGGGGGAATGGCCATGTTACAATCCCTTCTCCTCCATTCTCCTCTCAGGACTTTGGGCACACATGCACATGTGCCTGGCATGATATTCAATCTGCAGGTCTGGGGCCTAAACTGTAGGAGGCCATATAGGGGTCTAGTACCTTAACTACCATGCCACCTGCTGGCCCCAAGCCTAGCTAGTATTTTTAAACCATTTTTTGAGGTAGATGGAACACCTTTTCTCTTCTAAACCATACTTAACCCAAATTATAAATGTTCGCAGAATAACGACATGACACACCTATGAATGTGCTTATTTTTCTTCATCCCAAAGTATCTAAGGACTTGTTTCACAAGAAAGAATCATTTAAAGGTAAAAGATAAATTAAAGTTGTGATTTATACATATGTCATCTTCTTTTTCCAGTTTCATCTGCACCCATCCCCTTTTCTACTTAAATTCACTGCAAAGCTATTACATATCAGATTGTTCTATACCTAAATCTTACACATTGGTAATTTGGTGAGCAATGTTATTCTCTGCTTTATTTTTTATTTTTTGGGGGGCACACATGCACATGTGCCCAGCATAGTTTGTTTATTTATTTATTTTCAAGCTGCCAGGTTGGAACTTTAACTGTGCAATCAGCCATGTGGGATTCAGCTACCTCAACTACCACACCAACTGCTGGCCCCCTGCCATTCTTTTAAACAAAATTTATTATAAGAACATTTAAGTGTTGTACCAGGGTTGCTTATCTGTAATTTGTAGAACTATAATACATATGTGTGTGTGTGTGTATATATATTATATATATAAATATATATATAAATATATATTTCATATATATATTCATATATATATATACAATATATATATATTATATATATATATATATTATATATATATATATATAATATATATATATGAAACTTTGTTCTTCTGATATCTCAAAACACCTGGTAATTCCACCACTTTATGTGATTAGGGATTAGATTGATAACGACATAACCTAATTTCTGTGGTTTGGCCTGAATGTTAACTTAAAGCTGTTTTTTGCATAGGCCTCTTAATGCATCTGAGATTTTATTATAACTGGGATTCCTATGGAAAGGATCTTGCAGCTGGATTGATGAGTCTTTCTTTATGACCTAGTGAAGCAATTGAGTTAGATGCAGCTTGACTGGTTCCCCTGTGAGGGACCCTAGCACTGGGCTTCTTTCTTAGCCTTTGTTCTCTACCCGCCCCCAAATCCCGCTGACTCTATTCTCCTTATTTGTTGTTGTATTTTCCATATCCCATTTTACCACCAGAAGCATGTATTAACTTATTTATCATGCATTGTCTGTTCTCACTGAAAAAAATCTCCCCCTGACAGACTTTGTGTCAGTCACTTGCTTTAACCTGTGCCTGAGAAATAGAACACAATGACTTTTACTGAAACAATAAACAGAGCTAAAGTTTTTCTTGGTCTCTACTAATATGACCGATTCATGAGACTCTTATTTTTGTTGACTCAAGGGGTCTCATTTAAAATACACTTGAATGTGGAGGAGTCGACCAAATTAGAGATTAACTGGGAAGCAGAGTCATTATGTTATTATTTAACCCTATGTGTAAATCTGGAAATCAAGAAATTTTAGGAGACTAAACGGGAACAGCATTTTGAAGCTTTCAAGATACCCTTTCTGCATCTCAGAGAACAGAACCTTAGGATCAGAAAAATACCATCACATTTGTATTTTCATCAAATAACTTTTATTTTTGAGAGAGAGATTTTTGCTATAGGGTGCATGTGCTCGCCAGAAAGACAGAGAGAGACAGAGAGATAGAAAGCAAGAAATCACCCCCCCACCACCACCAGGGGGAATGGCCACACCGCAATCCCTTCTTCTCCATTCTCCTCTCGGGATCTTGGGCACAGACGCATACGCACCTGGCATGAGTTTAAGCCACTGGGTCCGGGACTTGAGTCCCAGTTGACTACATGGAAGTCCAACAATGTAGCCATTATGCCATCTGCTGGTCCCATCACCAAATAACTTTCTTAAATAGTAATGTCAGGGACCAGCAGTTAGCGTAATGGCTGTGTTGCTGGACTCCCAGGTAGTCCACTGTGGTTCGAGTCCCGGACCTGGTGGCTTAAATTCACGCCAGGCGTGTGTGCGTGCGTGCCCAAGATCCCAAGAGGAGAAAGAAGGAGAAGGGATTGCAGTGTGGCCATCCCCCCTGGGAGGTGATTTCTTGCTTCCTGTCTCTATGTCTCTCTCTGTCTTTCTGGCAAACACATGTGCCCTATAGCAAAAACCTCTCCCCCCCAAAAAAAAATAGTAATGTCATTCCCGTTCATGACCCAAGGTAGCTCCTTTATAAGCTACTCACATCTCTTCCGGGTGAGTTGACATAATAACAAATCAATCTACATGCTGTCTCCCAGAGTAGCTATGACTACATAGTTGTTTTCCTCACTTAACCATTTAGCTATCCACTGTATCCCCAAGTCATGAAAGATTGTCAGAGCAAAACAACAACAACAAATCATGAATACTAGCTCCTGCATGGTACAATTGGGGAATTAGTAAATGACCAGAGAACAGACATTACATATGTCAGGACAGGATATCTCACCAATTGCAACATAGTCATCACAATCAACTGCTGCATATTATAAAGTAACCGTATTTCCCCAGGAGTCCTGGGGATTCCTAATTGTATAAGCATACTATAATTTACATATATTTGCATGCCATGCTCACAATTCTACATTCATGTATGAAGCCTACATAACTAGTAAAATCTTGCAGTAGTAGCAGTCAGGCTAAATATTTGGAAACTGTAGAAGACATTAAAGGTTGAAGTGGTGAGTGGAACAATGGACCAACTTTCCTGATTGTGTTTCTCACATTAGGGACAGTTTGAGAGTGAACCAGAGTACACAACTAGACAGAAAGAGGAACAAAATGAAGACTGCTCTTGAAACAGTTATGCCTGCTAATGCTCACGTATCGAACGTTTAATTGGTTTAAGGCACCACACTGCTCCCTTGGGAGTGGCTTTTGAGATCCTAGATGGGATTGAAGTAGAATTCTGTCTCCACACAGAGTATTGGTGCCAGGATCTTTATATAAATTAGTTGCTTTTTATTTTTTCCCATTTCCTTCCCTCTCTTCCGTATAATGCCAACACATATACTTAATTCAGAGAAGTATGCTTCCATTTAAAGCTCTTATTTTACCAAAGCATAGAAAAAATGACTAGTATATGATTCCGAGGTTCATAATTCCCCTTTAAATACACTATAGGTTAATGCGTAAAAACCCCCGTGGATTTTCCCTCTTTGTTTAAATAATATCCTGTAATTCAAGCCAATATACTTTACAATAGCATGTTAAAAGCAAATAGGAAAGCAGTTTAGCTCTAAATTAAGGTTCCTCCATCAGCATTTCTACTCACTCTGGATATTTTCTGATACAAAGCTTTGGTCTCTCCTTTCATGATGTTATTCTGCAGGAGTAAAGCAAGTAACCACAGCTTCATAATGTTGAGCACTCCAGGGGGAAACACAAACAGAGTGCATAAACCAAAGTATTCATTTCATGAGGTTTTATTAAAAGCCTTCACCTCTAAATTGAGCTGTCATACACTGTTGGGAAACTTTTTACCACAGTTTATTTTAACTATGTAAAACATTAAAGGAATGGAATTTCTTCAGCTTTTCATATAATGGGCATGACCTCTCTTACACACCACAAGCAATCTATACCGCATTTAATCAAATTGGCTGGTGAGTAAAATCAGGCCATATGTTTTCCCACTTTCCCCAATTTTCAGAAATGACCCCAACCTCGTTAACATGCTGTAGATTTTCATGGATACCCAGCAAGCTCTTTGGCGTTCTTACTGAGAAACTATACGGCATGATTAAAAGATATCCTTCAGATGAGAAGGACATCGGGTAATTTATAAATCATTCATTTGTGACACAGCTTTATACAGTATTTCAAGGAATTGCATTAACTGCTTTTGCAGTTTCCTCAAATGTTGCTTTCAGTCGAAAGTGTCATAGGTCATTACCGATTTTTTCCTTATGTAAGCAATACCAACTTTCTATTAAAAATACTAATTTCCACCCTACGACAGTGTCTTTTGAAGTAGCGTGTATATTAAAAAAAATCAAGTTGCTTTGAAATATTAAAGGAATATATTTAACTGAAGGGTTTTCAGACAGGTTGTTTTTCTGTATTCCTGATGACAGAAAGATTTTAGCCTACAAAGTCAATAGTAAATTTTATTAAAGTCATTATTTTCCTGTTACAGGCCTCGTGCTTTAAATAAACTACAGCTGACAATGCTGTCTTACATACTGTCATACTGTAAAATGTCCCCTCTTTATTACCGCAGGGACAACTCATTTAGAACTTTGAAAGTGTTTTCACATTAGAGCTGCTCATTTGCCGTGCTGGCCTATGGCTGTGTTTAAAGAATGTGGTTGCTGCTTCTATTTTTCTCTAAATATTCTAGGGAAAAATATAAACTTGCCAACACAACATTTTTTAGATAAAGATTAATGCCTCTTCTCCGTAGATAAAATATGTCTCAATCTTTCCATATTAGTGTGCTCTGACTCCTTATGGTATTATGTTTCCTGCTAGTCCGTTGAATATAAGTAAGAGCAAGACACTTCACATGTATATGACATGTTTTGTTTCAGGAATTTTTATCTTCCCTCAAATTGCATTCTTTAATGAATAACCCACCACCTCGGCATCATCATCAACATAATCTTGAGTGTGTGATAGCTAGAAGTGGAATAATCATCCAGAAAACAATTTCATCAAAATCAACAGGAATGTGGTCATTATTTGGGAGGTATAGCATATCGTCCCAGGCCGTACCCACTTAACACCGTGTAGCATATACATCTCATTACCTCCCTTTTTAGTCTATATCACACAATATTTTTAAAAATGTATTTTTTAGGGGAAAGAAAGACAGAGACAGGCATCCCTGGCAATGTCTTACCACACTGCCATCCTTCTGATCTAGCTTCCCAGACGACCGGGATCACAGGCTGCCCCGCCCCACATATTGAAGTCAATCCAGGAACTGATCTGGACTCCATGTGGCTCCAGCATTGCTCAGTGGTGCTCCAACACTTGAGCCACTTTAGCCAGGTCTAGATGACATAATTTTTAAATTAATTTTCCTTTTCCAAACTACTACTTACTCACACACAATACTATGAAGAGCACAGAAACAATCATAAGGAAAAACAATAAACAACTTGCCTTACGGTCAAAGTCAGCGGTCATCAATGCCACTAAGTCTCCATGTATTTCTCAACTTGGTTTCCTATTTTAACGTATTTCTTTGAACTACATCTTTACTGTTCAGGACTATGAACACCAGATGAAAATTTGCCCTACTCACATGGCCAGAATTACTGCACTCTTTTCTTCCCTTTGCACAACAGAATCGAAGCCAGGTGTGTAGTGAGCTCTAGAAATAAATACTATTGGTCCTCCCCTCCACCCTCGAAATCTGGCATCAGAATATTTTTAGCTCATGCTATATTCAGACCCAAAGAAACATGAGATGTTTTATACCTTTTCCTATACTAATAAAGACTCAATTAATGGCAAGTCTTTTATTTCAAACCCAGTTCTCTCCTGTTTGGTATTTAGACAGTACTCTTCGCTACTGGTCTATCCCTATGTTTAGATCTTGTTGGTATCTATTTCTATGGCCTTTTAGACTAAGTGACCAGGGCCAGTGGATGCTGTAGAGGTTACATCACTGGACTCCTACATGGCTGACCACAGTTTGAGTCCCAGACCCAGTGGGTTGAAACTCAGCTGGGCACATGTGTGTGTATTTCCAAACTCTCAGCAGGAGATTGGAGGAGAAGAGATTACAGCATGGCCAACCCCCTCCCCTGGGGTGATTTCTTATTTTCCCTCTTACTGTCTCTGTCTCTCTCTGGTGAGTACACATACCCTAAGACAAAAAAAAGAAAAATGAAAAAAAAAACTCTACCAATAAATAAATAAATAAATAGACTAAGTAATCATAAAATTGTTTCCCCAGGGAAGATGAAATCATTAATTTCATACACTGTTCAATTCATATACTGTATTCATATATTCATATACCACAATTAAATTTGTATACTATAAATGAATAGCTAATGGGCCATCCCCATAAAAGGAAAAATGTTCCTTAATTAACAAACATGCACAATTTTTTTCTGCTTTATTTCTTTCATATAATACTATAACTAAACTATTTGACTATTTAATTTAAAACCACTCCCACTCCCCACCACACACACACACATACATGCATTCCATGTACACACAAGTACACACAACACAACTCATGACCTATTCCACAGTACAACCACCATGGATTTCCCCCAACTCTGTCTACACAGCTTAGAATCTCAGCTAAATCACAATCACGGGGAATTCCTTATACCATATGCTGTGAACCTAGATGGCATCAAAATGCCTGATTTGTGATGTGTATGTTACCGCTCACTTAAAAGTGCTTTTACTACCTTTTCTTATCAATGGAAAACTTTCAAGATATTTAAAAGCAATACCTTTAAACCTTCTGGCCGCAATAAAGCAAAAATGGCAGGTGGCTATATGAAAGCAGTATATTTAAAGGAAATCACTCACAGGGAAAAAGTGTAGCATTGCTTAGAGTCCATTTATACACTTTCTATTGGGAAGAATGTGTTTTGGGGGTGATGTGGGATTCTTTCCATTTGCTCAGTGAGAACATTAGCTGCCTTATAGAGCAATGTTGTTATTTTTAAGAAAGATGGAGAAGCAAAATATTAGGAAACTTTCCTAGCAATCAGAAGAGCTGAGTTCAGCAATGATAAAGAAAGAGGCCACAGGCTAAACTTAAAATCACACATTCTTTAAATAGAAAAGATTAACATTCTCTGCCATTAAGCAACCTTTTGGAGGAGCAGAGGAGAAGGAGCCTGATGCTTATGAAGCAAGCCTCCTGGCTAATTAAGAAAACGGAAAGAAACAGATTGTGCTCCATTCTGAACAGGTTCCCCAGTGTGACTAATGCACACTTGTTAAAGGCACTGTGAGGTGATACTTTGACATTTGGGGAGGCAGAAAAGGATGAATATTCTTTATATAGGTTACTCAGACAAGTCTCTCAAACCTGCTTCAGTGAGAAATTAGGTTCCAAACGAAACTAAACAAAGAACCCACACAGCCTCCGTTTCACTTTCTTCATGAAGAGTAACTAAAGTGCCCCCTTCTCCCCATCATTCTAATCCTGACTATTCACTGGCATCTGAGAACATCTAAAAGTCTACCTGTAGTTAAGGGAAAGCTTTTATAATTACACCAATTAAAGAGAAAAGGTCTTAAACTTACTATTCTTTAAAACGTAACTAACTTACATCTAGGACTGTAGTCAAAATTAGCTCTGACTATGATAGTCAAACTAATAAATAATTTCTATGGTGAGAGTGTGCTGCCCCCCAAGTTTGTAAGTTGAACTTTGGTATATTGTGAAGGTATTATGAAAGAACTTACTGTCTCTCTCTGGGGAGTGCACATACCCCATATGAAAAGCCAAATCAGAAAGATAAGTTAGAATAGATTGGAGACAGTTTCTATTCTAATAATGCTTCCTACTCTCACCAGCTCTGATGTGCTCTCCTGAGTAGGATGGAGAAAGGTGGGGATTGGCATGAACATCCGTTAGGCCCTTCTAGTAATAGCATTTAATTTCATCTCGGTGTTAAGGTATTAAAAGGAAACTTAGTGCCGTCATGGTGTTGAAAGATGAGGCCTTTGGGAGTGGCTAGGTGATTGGGGTGCAGCCCCTCTGATTAATTCCTAGTGGGTTGTAAGGAAAGAGAGAGACAGACTTCTGTTGTAATGCTCTGAGGGCACTGAGACCACCCACAGGAAAACCCTTACCAGGTCTGGCCTCTGGACTTTGGACCTTCAAACCATGAGCTGAATGAACTTTTCTTCTCAAATTATGCAAAATTGGGTATTTTTTTAATATAATGAGCATGAGAACAGACTAGAACAATAATTTAGAAAGATTATTGATTGCTTTTCAACATGGGAGCTAAGCTTGCCTCTATGAGAAAGCAGTAAAAACCTGGATTGTCATTACTTCACAGAACCTTAGAATGTTAGAGCTGGAAAGGCAGAGCTCTTACTTCACCTATGAAGAATCAGGGTCCTGACTGGGGGAATGACTTGCCTCAGCAATTAAGACCCATCAGCAGGAGACTGGATGTGGACAGTTTCTTTTTTTTGGGGAGGGGGAGAGGTTTTTGCTATAGGGCGCGTGCGCTCGCCAGACAGAGAGAGAGAGAGAGACAGAGACAGAAAGCGAGAAATCACCCCCCAGGGGGGATGGCCACGCTGCAATCCCTTCTCCTCCATTCTCCTCTCGGGTCCGGGACTCGAACTGCAGTCGACTATGTGGGAGTCCAGCGACATAGCCATTACGCTAACTGCTGGTCCCAGACAGTTTCTTGACATAATTGAATCTCTACTTCTTGCTCTCAAGTTGTAGGAGTTAATCCAGTCTTCCATCTGATTGTTGTGTTAAACTAAGTGCATATTAAAGTGCAGAAGTATATATAGGCCCAGGGACAGAAGAGGAAAAATGGAAATTTTCAGATGCCTTTAAGCAGAAAGAATATTGAATGTTGGTGATTGAAGATAATCTTCTCCTAAGATTTTTTTTTTTTAACTCCAAAATGACACACATAGTCAAAATTAGAAGCTCTCTTTATGTCTGTGCTCAGCTCTCCTGTGTTTAGTCTTCATCTTTTACCATCATCAGCCTTCTTTAGTCCTGGTAAACAATGAACCAATATTAATTTCTTTCTTTTTTTAAAAAAAATAATTATTTTATTTAATTTTATTTATCATTGTCACTTTTTAATTTTGGCCAGAGATACAGAGAGAGAGAGAGAGAGAGAGAGAGAGAGAGAGAGGGAACGTGAGAAAGCAAATTGTACGGGGATCAGCAGTTAGCATAATGGCTATGTCGCTGGACTCCCATGTAGTCGACCTCGGTTCACATCCCGGACCTGGTGGCTTAAAACTCATGCCGGGCGCATGTGCGTGTGTGCCCGAGATCCTGAGAAGAGAATGGAGGAGAAGGGATTGTGGTGTGGCCATCCCCCTAGGGGGTGATTTCTCACTGTCTCTCTGTCTCTCTCTCTATCTGGCGAGTGCATGTGCCCTATAGCAAAAACCTCTCCAAAAAAAAAAAGAAGCAAATTGTCAGATCTGGTCCTCAAACCATGGTCAGCCATGTGGGAGCCCTGTGCCTTAACCACCATGCCACCTGGAGACCCAACCGATATTAATTTCTAATTGCCGGCTCCTCTTTCACTCACCCTTCCTGATATCTTTGGGAGCAGAGAGAAGAGTATTTAATTAGATTGGCCATACAACTGATGAATTAACAAAAAATATTCATTAAAAGGACAATGAAAGAAGAGAACAATGTTGATTCAGTGTTTACAGAAATTGCTAATTTTGTGAATCATTGTTGAAATCCTCTGCCAAATAAGGCCCTGTAAGTATTATGTACTCTACTATATAGAAATACAAAAGTATTATAACATATGGCATATGTATATACATATACATTGATGCATATAGTCATATATAAGTACATATAAATATATATTATATGTCAGTATTTTAAATTATATAAGTATCACTGGGTTATATATAAATATAAACTCTTGAGGAATATATAAACTACTTCTATACTGATCATAATAAAGAATGTTCTTATATATAAGCAAGAGTTTCCTACCAGGGAATGAAGAATAAACAGTGTTTAGGGCCGAAGGGATATACCCATCTGAGGTCTGCACCCTCCTTCTACCTTAGTTTGGATACTTATATTACTAGAATTTTCTGCCCAAAAGGTCCTAACTCTGCTTCCAGAGACTGCAAACCCCAGTCCCTTGGTCCAAACTTTCAAGGAAAGACTGCATTCCTGGTGTGTGCACTTTCAAACCTGAATCACTGTTCAATGAGGATGTGGACTAAGTTTGAATATAGGTTGAGTGTTCAAGAACATGGACATAAACTCCTCAGGCACGGGAAATGTTAGAGAACAAGCTAGTAATAGGTTGGAAACTCTTTAGCTTACCTATTAACATGGAAAAATTCTCTTTTAAAGTTTCAGACATGATAGACACAATTAAAATTTTCAAGTCAACTCTGCAAAGGCCAAAGAAATATCTACCCAAAAGGATTAGAGGGAATGATATCTGGTGTTCACACAGGATTGGTCACAAGGCCTATTCCCATCAGCAGAATAAAGAACCTCATAACAATTCACGGGGCATTGATTAGTGTACTCAGAAAGGTCTTGCCTCTGTAATGGGAATTAATTAGCTCCAAATTAAATATTCCATCTGCTCCCAAAAATAATTCTTAAAAGTCAGCACTGATAGTCACAAGCAATTTATACATAAATTGAATGTACTCTTGAAGACAGCTCAAGAATATGGACAAGAAGATACACAGTACTCAAAAATAAAATATTTGTAATGTGTGGCATCCAGTCAACAGTTACTAGGCCTGGGTCCCAGTTCCAGCAGTGCACACTGCTAAGACACTGTGCTCTGCAGGCGGAGACCACACTGGAGACCCAGGTTCAGTTCCTGGTCCAATGTAAAGCCTTGGTGCAGTGGTACACGATGACCCTGCAAGCTGAAGCAAGAAGACCACAAGCTTAAGGCAGGCAGGGGGCGATGTGGCAAGACCTGTCTGAAAGAGACAGGTATGATGGCATGTACCTATAGATTCAGCTGGGAGATGGAGGCAGGAAGATTGAGAAAAAAATTACCAGGAATGCAAAAATACAAAACAAGATCTAAATATAATACATAAAAGAGAGTAAAACTAGTTGCTTGAAACTGAATCAGAACTGACATAAATGTTAGAATTTATAAGCACAGACATTACAAAGGTATTAAAGCTGTATTCTATATGTACAAAAAGTTAAATAAAGATATGGAACTCAGATTTCTAGAGATAAAAAATAAACTGGATGTAATTAACAGCAGAGTGAACATTGCTGAATAGAATGCTGCAGAAATGGAAGACACAGGAATAGACATTTTCTATAATGAAAAACAAAAGCAGTGCAAATTTTGAAAAGTAAATAGATCATTAATACGCTTAGTGATAATTCTAGTCTATTGTGCATGTAACTGAGATCCAAAAAAGAGAACAGACAAGTAAATATTTGGACAAATAATACACAGTAATTTTCCAAATTTAATTAAAACACAGATCAAAGAAGCTCAATGAACCCCAAGAATGATAAATAATATATATATATATATATATATATATATGTATATATATATATATATATCAAACAAACATGCATTTTAAAAACAAAGCAAAATTAAGCTCTTTTCAGACATAAAAAGGCAAAATGAATTCATCACTAACAAATACAAATGCTAAGACATCTCAAGGAAATTCAGGAAAAAGGAAAATATGCAATAAAACTCTGAATCTAAACAAATAAATGAAGAGTTAAAATGGATATATGGATATATATATATATATATACACACACACACACACATGTATGGATATATATGTATATATATGTATACATGTATATATATGTGTATATGGATAAATACACATATGTGTGTGTATATATGTATATATATATGTATATATATGTGTATATGTGTGTGTGTGTGTGTGTGTGTGTATCTCCATACACACACACACAAACTTTCTTAAATAATTTTTAAAATTTACTTTAAAAAACACTAAACACACATTCTAAAAATCCTTCAGAAGACATTAAGAGGAATTAGAAAATATTACAATGAAAACATATATCAAAATTTGTGGGATTCCTCTAAAGCTCTATTAGAAGGAAATTTATAACTGCAGATGCCTACATTAAAGAAGTCTCAACTTAGTGATCACCTCTCTACCTTAAGAAACTTGGGACAAGCAGATGGTGTAATGATTACATCACTGGATTCTCACGTAGTCAACCACAGTTCAAGTCCTGCCCTAGATCCAGCAGGTGCATGTAGGTGCATGCCCCAAATCCCAAGAAGATAATGGAGGAGAAGGGATTACAACATGGCCATTCCCTCCTGGGAAGAGATTTCTCATTTTCTGTCTCTCTGTCTCTCTCTGTCACTCTGGTGAACCTACATGCCTATAGGGGAAAAAAACCAAAAAACAAAAAACTCTCAAAATTTTTCTTGCAAAAATAATAAAAGAAGAAACTAAAGATAAATAAAACAAAATCCAAAGTAAACATATGAAGAAAATTTAATGATAAAAGTGGAAGACAATAAAATTTTAAACAGGGAAACAACAAAGAAAGATCAATTAAACCAAAATCTGTTTCTTCAAGAAGATTCACAAAATTTTTATAACAGCAGCCATATTGATCATGAAAAAAATAGAGAGATACAGGTTATTAATATAAGGATAAGTGATGTGACATTATGTAGATTATACAGAAATTAAAAGGATAATAAGAAAACATCTTAAACAAGCTTATGTCAATAAATCTAACAACACAGCTAAAATAGACAATTCCTTGAACAATACTATCAAATCTCATCCCAAAAAATTAAGTAAAATAGAAAACTATATATTCATTAAAAATTTTAATTTATTGTACATTTTAAAACTTTCCCATAAAGAAAATTCTAGATGTCAGATGTCTTCACTGAATAATTCTACCTTAAACGTCAGGAAGAAGTAATAACAATTTTTTTTTCCTTTTTTTTTTTTTGGAGAGGTTTTTGCTATAGGACACATGTGCTCACCAGAAAGAGAGCGACAGAGAGATAGAAAGTGAGAAATTACCCCCCCGGGGGGATGGCCACGCCACAATCCCTTCTCCTCCATTCTCCTCTTGGGATCTTGGGCACGCATGCACATGCGCCCGGCATGAGTTTAAGCCACGGGGTCTGTGACTCAAACCACAGTTGATCTCATGGGAGTCCAGTGACATAGCCATTATGCTAACTGCTGGTCCCAAGTAATAACAATTTTACATAAAATCTTTCTGAAATTTGAAGAAGATGAAATACATTAAACTCATTCAATGAGGCAAGTATTTACCCTAATAAAATAATAAAAAATTTAACAAAAAGGATAAATACAGAATAACATCCTTGATGAGTGCACATGTGAATATTCTAAACAAAATTTTAGCCAACCAAATTCACATCGTCAGCCACGCAGAATCCAGCTTCCTTAATCACTAAGCTATGGCCCATCTAGTTTTTATTTTAACACACGAAAAAAAGAAATTCAGATTAGAAAGGAAGAGGTAACATTTGTCATTATCCGTAGATAATATGTCTATTTATAAATCTAATGGAATTGATCAAAATGCTAATAGAATACTAAGCTACTTTAGCAAAGTTGCAGGAGTAACTCAAAGATTGACATATAAAAATCAGTACTACTTTTATAGAATAGTTTCAAGCAATCAGAAAATAAAACTTTAAAATTACTATTAATCATAGCATAAAGAAATGAAACATTAGGAGTATACCTAATGAAATATATGCAAGACCTGAACACTGAAAACTACAAAACATTGCTGGAAGAAATTAAAGAAGATCTAAGTAATTAGAAATATATTGCCATATTCATGGGTCAGGATTCACGTATAGTTAAGATTTCAATTTGCCTTAAATTGATTTGTTGATTCAATACATTCCCAATCAAAATTTGACTAAGTGTTTTAGAAGCTGATGAGCTGATTTTAAGATATAAATAGAATCAAATATGCTCTAGAATAGGCAAAACAATTTTAAAGATAAAAAAAGTTGAGGTTGGAAGACTAACACTATCTGATTTCCAGGACTATTTTAATGCTACCATAATCAGATGGTGTTATACTGATGTAATAACAAACAAATAGATGAATGAAAAAGAACAGGGAATTCTTTAATTCTCTACACATATAACTAGAGCTTTATTTCAACAACGATACAAAGGCAATTTATAGAGAAAGTATAGACTTTTCAACAAATAGTGCCATAAAAATTGGGTACCCATAAGCAAAAACATCAACTTGAATTCCTATCTAGAACCATATAAAAGTTACTCAAGGGGCCCACAGGTGGCATGGTAGTTAGGGTGCTGGACTCCCACATGGCCAACTGCAATTTGTGTCCTGGATCTGGTGCTTGCTTTCTCATTTCCTTCTCTCTCTCTTTCTCTCTATTTCTCTGGTGAGCACATGTGCCCTATAGCAAATTAGAAAATTATAATAACAATAAATAAAATTAAGTAAATAATTCTTTGAAAAATTTTACATAAAATCTTATGTACAACCAACATTATTCCTTGCAAATTAAAATAATAATGAGATATCACTATGCACATTCAAATGGTTAACATTAGAGTATGAGCATAATAAGGGTTGGTGAGGCTAAGATGCAACTGGACTTTTCATGTGATGTTGATGGGACTGTAAAGTGATACAATCCTTTTGGAAACTATTTCATATTTTGTTAAAATGTGAAAGAAATCATCCATATGATCCATTTATTACATTTCTGGATATTTGCCTAAGAGAAATGAAAACCGATGTCAAAACAAATACCTGTATGATGGGAACCAGCAGTTAGCGTAATGGCTATGTCGCTGGACTCCCACGTAGTTGACCGCGGTTCGTGTCTCGGACCCGGTGGCTTACAACTCACACCGGGTGCGTGTGCGTGCGTGCCCAAGATCCCGAGAGGAGAATGGAGGAGAAGAGATTGTGGTGTGACCATCCCCCCTGGGGGGTGATTTCTCGCTTTCTGTCTCTATGTCTCTCTCTGTCTGTCTGGCGAGCGCACGCGCCCTATAGCGAAAAACCTCTAAAAAAAAAAAAACCAAAAAACAAAAAACAAATACCTGTATGAGAATGTTCATAGTAGCCTTATACAATAGTGCCAAACTGGGAACATCAAACCATCCATCAATAGGTGAATGGATAAACAATTTATGATGTGCATATGTGTGTGTTCATGTATATAAACTGTTTATATATATTATATTGTTTATATATATGTGTGTGTGTGTGTGTGTGTGTATATATATATATATATATATATATATATATATATATATATAAACTATAAAAAAGAATGAATTCACATTACAACATGGATAAATCTCAAAATAATTACGTTGAACCAAAACCAAAACAACTACATGATTTAATTACATTGCTGGACTTCCATATAGTGAACAGCAGTTTGAGTCCCAGACCAGGTGGCTTAAAACTCATGCCAGTAACATGTGCATGTATGCCCAAAATTCCTACAGGAGAATGCAGGAGAAGGGATTGTGGCATGGCCATCTCCCCTAGGGGTGATTTCTCACTTTCTGTATCTCTGTCTGTCCCTGTCTCTCCAACAAGCACACACACCCTATAGCAAGAACCTCTCTTAAAAAAAATGTAGGGGGACTAGCAGTTAGCGTAATGGTTATGTCCCTGGACTCCCATGTAGTCCACCACGGTTCAAGTCCTGGACCTGGTGACTTAAACTTATGGCAGCACATGTGCGTGTGTGCCCAAGATCCCGAGGGGAGAATGGAGAAGGGATTGTGGCGTGGCCATCCCCCCTGGGGGGGTTATTTCTCGCGTTTTGTCTTCCTGTCTCTCTCTGTCTTTCTGGGTGTCCTATAGCAAAAACCTCTCCAAAAAAAAATATCTAGAAGGTCAAAACTTATCTATCTTGACAGAGAACACATCTGTGTTTGCATGGAAATGAGAAAGTTTGAGAGGGTGTGATTATTATGTGGAATGATAGGTAATGATCATTTCTTGATTGTTTTGATGGTTTCTCATGTATACAAATCTGTCAAAACATACAATTGAACATTTTATATAGATAATATTTATTATATACCAATTATCTCATTTGGGCTATTTGGGTTTTTTTTTTTTGTTTGTTTGTTTTTTTTTGGAGAGGTTTTTACCATAGAGCATGTGCGCTCGCCAGGCACACAGAGAGAGACAGAGAGACAGAAAGCGAGAAATGACCCCCCCGGGGGGATGGCCATACCACAATCCCTTCTCCTCCATTCTCCTCTCGGGATCTTGGGCACGCATGCACATGTGCTTGGCGTGAGTTTAAGCTACCGGGTCCGGGACGTGAACCACGGTCGACTACATGGGAGTCCAGCGACATAGCCATTACGCTAACTGCTGGTCCCTCATTTGGGCTATTTTAAAACTTCATTATTGAGATGAACTTGGTCTGTTGTTCTCTTTCATATGTTTTTTATATACTGAGAAAGTTGAAAATTTATGTGATTATTTCCTGAGTTCTTTCTTAAGAAACCTTGTCTTTCCAAATTTAGAAGAATCCAAGGGGACCTTATGTGGGGACTCACTGGCAATTTTCACTGTTCTCTTGTATCTAATTTTTATTAATTGTTATTAAATTGCCAGATATCATGCTAAGCATTTTATTTAGGCATTCATATTTAATTTTTCTGTTTTTTTCTTCCCTTGTCTATAACTATCTACATAATTTTTTCAATTCTCTAGCTAGTATCTATCCAACACTATGCCTATAATTTTGGGCACATTACTCTCCTCATTTCTCCTAGCCTATGTGGCAGGTTAGTAACGCAAGGTTCAGATTTTCCAAAAGAATCACTTTACCCAGAAACCACTAGGAAACATGTTATAACGAAAAAGATAGGACTGCAGAATAACAACTTTATTGTATGACCTAGAGAGTGCTTTAGAATAGAGAGATTTCTGGACACATATATCTGTGTCTTTTTACTATTCAATTACTTCTTCTAGTAAGTCTTATAAAGTGATGGGTTATCGCTAATCTGTCATTAGCACTACTTCTTCCCTTCTGAATTTGGGACCCTTTTCTGTTGTTGTATGTTAGTATCTGCTCTGATTTCTGTCACTGTCCATGTGGCTTCCAATCACTTGAAGCAGTCACCTTGACAACTCTTTACTTTGTAGTTGTTCCTCTGCCTATTTCAAAGGCACATCCTCTGTTTAAATTTTGAGTGTCAACTGTAATTATTTACTTATTGGTAGTACACATTGGTGACTATAGCCCAAATCTATTGTGTTTGCAGATCTTTTTTCTCAATTCAAGTTACATTTCTTACTTTTCCTGTTTTTTTTTTTTTTGTCTTTGTTTCAGTTTTTTTTTTTTAAGATGTATTCAGATGTCTACCAATTGAATGGAGCATAAGGACAGTAGACAATAAAAAGTAAAATAGAATTTTCTTTTGCCATAGGATGTATGTGCTCACCAGAGAGAGACAGAGATAGAGGGAAAGTGGGAAACCACTCCCCAAGGAAGATGGCTACACCACAATCCCTTCACCTCCATTCTCCTTGGGATTCTGGGCATGTACGCACACACGCCTGGTGTGATTTTGAAGCCATCAGGTCTAGGACTTGAACTACAGTCAGCCATGTGGGAGTCCAACACCTAAATCACCACACTACCTGTTAGCCCCTAAAATAGGATTTTTATGTAGATATATACTAGCCCTCTTATACTGTATATAATTCTCGTCAGTTATTGCACCAGAAAAAAATTTAGAGACTGTTATGCTTTTACTAATTGGCAAATTCATTAAAGGAAGTAAAATGATTTCTAAACAGAAAGAACTTTATTTCATTGGCATTTAATATGATACATTAGCCCCCAATAGATACTGAAAACTCCAGTGAATTCTGTCCCTGTACCAGCAATTGTTGATGAAAATCATCAATTTAGGAATGTCAGCCAATCAGTTTAGTCCACATTTAGTTCATTATAAGAACATAGAACCTTTTGGGACCAGTGGATGGCACAATGGCTACATCATTGGATTCCCACATAGTCAACCACAGTTTGAGTCCCAGACCCGGCAGCATAAAACTCACACTAGGCGCATGCGGGTGCTGTGTCCAAAGTCTCAAGAGGCCAATGGAGGAGAAGGGATTGCAGTGTGGCCAGCTCCCCTGGGGGGGGGGGGTGATTTCTCGCCTTTTGTCTCTCTATTTCTCTCTGTCTGGCAAGCAAACATGCCCTATGGCAAAAAACAACAACAACAACAACAAAAACCAACCAACCAAACAAACAAACAAACAAAACTCTAAAAAAAGAAGAAGAAGGAAGTTTCATCTACAGTTTTCTTAACATTTTAAAAACAAGGATATGACTGGTGATTATTTGAAGTCTCAAGTAATAAGTTTAAATAACAGCATTAATGAATTTATCGGGATGTAATCATCAAGTGAGAAACATACGCATACACCATACATCCCCACAGTAATCTCTTCCTATTCACATCTGGACATTCCCATCATGGTCTAGGTTCCATCTCAGAGTTTGCCATGCAATGTACTAATACTGATTTGGAAAATGATTAAACAAGCATATAACAAAAATCTTCAAATTCCATTTATGGAAAGCTTAATATAGTAACATCTTTTTGAAGTTGTATATTGTTATTCTAATATCAACACCCATTTAGTTGGTTCTTTCAAATTTTCTTTTTTTTTAGACTTATTTAATTTTATTTATTATTATTATTATTATTCTTTAATTCACCAGACAGAGAGAGAGGGAAAGTGAGAAGCCAGCTGCCAGGTCCAGGACTTAAACCCATGTTTGGCTATATGGGAGTCCA
Source organism: Tupaia tana (assembly GCA_026018925.1). Taxonomy (NCBI): domain Eukaryota; kingdom Metazoa; phylum Chordata; class Mammalia; order Scandentia; family Tupaiidae; genus Tupaia; species Tupaia tana. Next base: position 125,334,657 of record JAKSZU010000006.1, read on the forward strand.
GTGCCTTAACTACCATGCCATCTGCTGATCCCTTGAATTTTGGGTTTATGTGAAAGAAGCGTCTCACTATTGGAAACATTATGTAACAGTGATCTCAAAAGGCACAAATACAAATCAAGGTATTAAATATCAAATCAATAACAAAGTTATCCTGAATAAGCTAGCATGAATGATGAATATTACACGAAGCTATTCACCTTGACAGATTTGATAATAACTTACAAAGTCCCTTGAAATACAAATTTTGGGTAAACAGTCCTTTCTCTTATCCAAATTCAGGTGGTAATTACTATCTTCAAATTAGTGACATTCAAATATTGTCTATTTCAAGTCAGAATACATCACTGATAAACAATAGATTAAAATAAGCTACTAGGTAAATTAACTTCTGGAAAGACCTTAGATGAAGAATCCTTCTATTATCTTCGTATACATTTAAAACTTAGAAAAAACTTTTACGATTTGGGAATCATGTAGCTTTTCCCTGGTTTTCCCCTCCTCCACTTTTTTTTTTTTTTTTTTTTTTTGAGAGGTTTTTCGCTATAGGGCGCGTGCGCTCGCCAGACAGACAGAGAGAGACATAGAGACAGAAAGCGAGAAATCACCCCCCAGGGGGGTGGTCACGCTGCAATCCCTTCTCCTCCATTCTCCTCTCGGGATCTTGGGCACGCACGCACACACGCCCGGCGTGAGTTGTAAGCCACCGGGTCCGAGACGGGAACCGTGGTCGACTACGTGGGAGTCCAGCGACATAGCCATTACGCTAACTGCTGGTTCCCCTTCCACTCCTCCACATTTGGACTTGCATATATCTACACATCTATATTTTATAAATGAAGGATGGCACATAACTCAGAGGGTAGCCACAGCATAGGAGAAGTCAGATTCCACATGGTTGACCAGAGTCCTAGCAGCATTGGCTTCAACTGAAGGGATGGAGAATTGGAGGGAAAAAGATCGCAGTGGGACAGGGCACTGCTAGGGATATTTTCCCTCTTTCTCTGTATGTGTGGTGTGTCCTCTAGCATAAAAAAAAGTTTTTGTTTATGAATGAGTACTTTCATATAGTGCATATAAACCAGAAAAGGCTGAATATGAGTTTCTGTCACTGCAAACTCAGTTATAGGGTTATAAGTAAAGGTGTAATACATTGATTAGTTTTTTTAATATTGAATTATAGGTCAGACATTTAAATTTTGTGGCATTTCTTGTCTGACAGATTAATTGTGCAATTGTTTTAAATGTATTGTGGCAGGCTGTCTTGATTAATTAGGCCAACTTTGTTTTTAATCTGGTTTTGTCAATAGAAATGTTAACATTTGTTTTCTTAGATTACCTTACAAGTAACTATGTTAGTTACCTATTTTTAGATTAGTCATAAATAGACATTTTTAAAAGTTAATAAAGGAATTGGCAGGTGGAATGGTTGAGGGTCCTGGACTCCCACATAGCCAACCATGGTTCGAGTCCCAGACCTAATGGCTTGCTTTCTTACTTTCTATTTCTCTCTCTCTCTCTCTTTCTCTGTCCCTCTCTGGTCAAATTTAAATGAATAAATAAATAATAGATAAATAAATAAAATAAAGTTAAATAAAATTCTTTTAAAAAATTTAATAAAAAGGACATCTTTTGCTTTTATACTCTCTTCCTTTTCTCTGCCTTATATTTTGAAATGCTAAGGGGAGTGCAGCAATATCTGGTCACTGTGATGGTAGACAAGAAGATGTACAGAAAGAGCCAACATGGACAGGGTCATGGATGGCATCATCGAGTGGTTGCACCTCAACTTGCTCTTCCAATATCCTTACAATTTCTTATTTATTTATTTATTTATTTATTTATTTATTTATTTATTTTTAAGAGTTTTTTTGCCAGAGGGTGTGTGCGCTCGCCAGAAAGACAGAGAGAGACAGATAGACAGAAAGCGAGAAATCACCCCCTGGGGGTATCACCACATTGCAATCCCTTCTACTCCATTCTCCTCTTGGGATCTTGGGCACACATGCACATGTGCATGGTGTTGAGTTTAAGCCACCAGGTCTGAGACTCGAACTCAGTCAACTACATGGGAGTCCGGCAACATAGCCGTTACGCCAACTGCTGATTCCTTCATATTTATTTTAAGTAGAGAAATTTCTACTTGCCAAATTTCAACTTAAAAAATTTCTTTTACTTGAACAAAGACCTTAGAAAAAACAAGATAACTATTCATTAATAGATGGCATTGAGTGATATACTCAGTTATATTATGATTAAAACAGACATGGTCGCAGAATAAAGTAAACACGGTCAAAGGGCTGACTCCATGGTGCAGTGGTTAAACACCATGCATGGAAAATTGAATCCCATCTGGCCAACTATAGTTTGAATCTAGGTTCAGTGGCTTGAAAAATACACCAGGCATGCATATGCATGTCCCAAATCCTGACAAATGGAGAAATGATTTTAGCATGACCAAGCTCTACTGAGGGGCTTTCTCTCCCACCCCTCTGGCAGTGAAAAATTTAAAAAGAAAAAAAAAATACATGGTTTTAGAATGATGTATTAGTTAGAAATATGTTTGGATTGTGCTGCTTGAAATGTATCTTATCAGATAAGTCAAAAAACATTGAGGTATTTAAACTGCTAGTTGACAAGGCAATTACAAGGAAGAAAAAAAAATTCAAAATAAAATTAATAAGAAAATAATGAATATTATCTCAGACTATGAAATAAATAATTTAAAAGCAGATAGACCTCTGAAGGACAAAGGGTGAATCATGAAAGAAAATAGAAAAATAAGATCAATTAAATGAAAAAAAAATTGGGGAAGTGTGACCAGAGTTTGAGCATCAATATTTGGTACCTATTTGATTCAAATTGATTCAAGAGTAAGGTCTGGTATTGGTTTGAGAATGTTGCTGCTGAAAATTTGTTACCAGCCAGGAATGATTCCCAATTCAGGGCCCAATTGAATGTTGACTGTGTCAAAATGTGGCAGATACAATAGCTACAAAATAGTTCAGTTTAATCTTGTAGAAAGTATCAAGCATGCAAGGATATGAGATGTGACAGAGGTTGCTGCGTACTGGTCTCAATAGCTTCCTTTCTTAGCAACAAAAACCTAATTTTTAGCTTAGCAAATGGCAGCCCAGCATCACCTCTACCTGTCCCGGTCTCCCTGGCATATATGACCAGATGACGACACTCTAGTAAAGGAGTTTATTAAAGTCTCCTTTATCTTTTTTCCCCTTATATTTTTGCCATAGGGTATGTGTACTTGTGAGAGAGAGAGAGAGAGAGAGAGAGAGAGAGAGAGAACACACGAAAGAGAGAAATCACCCCCTGGGGGAGATGGCCACCTCACAATCCTTCCTTCTCCATTCTCCTTTCAGGATTTTGAGCATGCCTGCACAAGACAGTTACAGGAGTGATTTTCAAGCTGTTGGGTCTGGGACTGGAACCAGTCAGCCATCCAGGGGTTTAACCACCATGCCACCTGCTGGCCCCCAAAGTCTCCTTTAAATAATTAATGACAGACAGTGAACATGCACTATTTACCTTTTTAGTGTACCTCATGGAAATTACACATGATAACTAGAACTCTAGCAGATAGCTTAGATCATTATGATAAAAATCATACTCTAGGAATAACCACGTAAGCTTCATATTTAATACCATTAATATAATTCGGTCTTTCCATCAATTTAAAATGAAGACAATGTTGAAGACTTCCCTTTATTTTTTTTTTTTTTTAGTTTTTTTTTTTTTTTCCATAGGGTGTGTATGGTTATCTGAGAGAGACAGAGAGAGACACAGAGGGAAAGTGATAAATCACCCCTTGGAGTGATGGCCATATCACAATCTGGTTTCCTCCATGCTCCTCTCAGGATTTGGGGCATGCAGGCACATGTCCCTGGTATGATATTCAAGCCACCGGGTCCTGGACTTAAACCGAGGTTGGTATGTGGCAGTCTAGTGCCCCAATCACCATGTGACCTGCCAGCCCTGTGGAAGACTATTTTTTAAACATACAGAAGGAAAGACATTTATGTGGCCTTATCCCAATGCACTAAGTAAGCTGGGCCAGTCTTTGCTGTGTTGGTTCCAGCCTTAGAAATGATTTACTTCTGCTACTGTAATGTTTGGTAGAATCCCTACTAATTGAGGTTCAAATGATACCTCATATTAACATCTGTCAACTAAAATGAAATAGCTACAAATGCCTGCCACTAATGAAGGCAGCAAAGAAATGAATCTGAGAATAGATTTGCATTCATTGAGAAAGGCTAAGAGGAGTAATATTATCTGAGCTGGGTCAACTACTCACTAGCATGTTTCAAACTGGTATAAATACACCTGTGCTAGAATTTGGAACGTTTTATGCTTCTTCAGTGAACCCTGGTTGTCTGTAAAGACAACAGGACGTAGCTAAGGGGAGGAAAAAAGCAAATGCTTCTATGTGGAACTCTACAGTAAAATTCTAGTCGATCATCTTTATGTTTTACCTTCGACTAAATCTGTTCTCATAATTCTGATTTTAAATCAAGAAACATATTCTTCTTAGTTATTTTAGAATTACTGGAATTTTATTGCTCAGCAATTTCTCTCAAATAACTTGGTAACATTGCTAGAAAGTTCAATGCATAAGATTTACTCTTATATTTAGTTCTTCCATCCTTAAGAATTTTAATTCCTATATCCATGAACTCTGACTCACTTCTGTTGATAATAAGAACAAAATGAGGAAAGGTTGGAATCAAGAATAAACCAATAAAATAAATAGCCAAATAAAATAAGACTTTTAGAAGTGGGGCCTTGGGACCAGCAGATGGCATAATGCTTATGTTGCTGGACTCCTAAGTAGTTGGCTGTGGTTTGAGTCCTGGACCCGGTGACTTAAAACGCATGCTGGGTACATGAGCATGTGTGTCCAAAATCTTGAAAGGAAAATGTGGAAACGGATTGTGAGGTGGGCATCCCCCTCCTCCCTGGGGATGATTTCTCACTTTCTGTCTCTCTGTCTCTCTCTCTCTGGTAAGTGCACACGCCCTATTGCAAAAATCTCTCTCTCTCTCTTTCAAAAAGAAAAAAGAAGTGGGGCCTTGAGCTAAAGGTAGCTGGGAGATGATCCCCATATATTCCCACATGTTGGAGAAATTGAGATATTTAGAGAAGCTAAACAGGATGCTCTTTGGCCTGCAGTCGCTCAGCGAGGCCAATCTTTTGTGTGTTCAACTGGAGGGGAAAGAAATCGAAAATTTGAAATAACAGGGAATTAGGCCACTTCTGGCACTACACCTGAATATGCGAAGTTTGGCCTTCACATTCTAAAATCTGAGACTCATTAAATATTTCAAAAAAGGCAAAAATGAAAAAAAAATCTACTATTAAATAAATATTATCTGCAACAGAACCAAAAATTTATGAGTATGTTGTTAAAATAGAGACAGAATAAGAGCCTAGTGTGAATTTGGCCATTGAAAGAAGGTAAATTGAAATGGATAAGACAATGTTCATTAACATTATTTTAAGATATATTAATCAGGGGATCAGCAGATGCCATAATGGTTACGTTGCTGGACTCCCCACGCAGTCGACCGCAGTTTGAGACCTGGACCTAGAGGCTTAAAACTCACGCTAGGCATGTGTTTGTGTGTGTCCAAAATCCTGAGAGGAGAATAAAGGAGAAGGGATTGAGGCGTGGCCACTCTCCCAGGGTTTGATTTCTTGCTTTCTATTTCTCTGTTTCTCCTGCTAGCACATACCCTATAGCAAAAATCTTTCTAAAAATATAAAAGACATATATATTGTATTTGGCAACTGGTAGGCTCTTCACTTACTGTGTTTTCTTTACTGTGCTATGTTAGTAAATATAAACTTATATTCATATATATTTATTTTTTATAAACATTTATTTATTTATCTATTTTGTGTGCGTGTGTGATTTTTCAAACTGCTGGGTCTGGGACTTGAACTGCAGTTGGCCATGTGGGAATCCAGCACCTTAACTACTACACCACTTGCTGATCCATTACATTTATATGTTAAACACTTACAGACTTTCATAGGTATACTTAAGACCTTTTATCTACTAGTGATATTTTCCTGATTTAGGGTACTCAATTTCTCATTCACAAATTTTCTTACTAAAGATTGCCAGAAAATCAGCTCCTGTGGTTGAAAAAACACCCTGATACTACCAACTGTGAAGTGTTACATATTCCTAAATGAAATACATCCATGCCAAAAACTTAAATACTCACATATAGTATAATACACACACCATTTTTGTATTATTTCTTGTTCTAGATTATTTAATACTTTCTTTAGTTCTCAGAAAGGAAAGCTGAGTGTGCAGAGGCCGACCATAGGATGCTCTCCAGTGGGGATTTTAGGCTGTGCGCCCTTTAATAGCAAAAACTGTTTTACTTAAGTCTTCTAAGACCATACTACTTAGATGAGAACTTGTTTGCTTAATCAGTAGATAAAGGCTTAAGTGGCGTTTTTTAAAAAGTCAGATTTTGTTTTGGCGACGAGGAGGGGTAAAAGAAGACAGAGCTTAATTAACCAGACTGACAGGCTCCATAGATCTCTCAAGTGTTTAAATTAAGGATTGCAAGTTCTTGAAACTTGACAAGCCAGGCAGGATTGTCACTGCTGCTGTCTGAAGCAGAGGTAAGTACAGATTAGGCTTGTCCTATCTTTATCATAAGCATTTTGCCAGGATCTAAGAACTTCACACTGTGAACAGACTTGCAGGCTTTCTTTATTATTGAGAAATTAAAGCAATAATTACATTCTCACCTTTTTTCAAATAAGATTGCTCTTTTAGCAATAAATATTTGCTATTAGACAGAGCAGTGGAAGTACTGTATTAAGTGCATAAACCCACAGATATATCCCTTTATTAGAAGGAGCATTCCTCTGTACTGTATACCAAATCTCAGGTTTAGTATATTGCCATCCAACATGGATGGATGTGCATTGAATCACTACATGGAGTGCTTAGGGGCTAGTGGATGCTATTAGCTCCCACCCACCTGATCAGAGCTTTCCTGTGGAATGAGATGGATCTGCTCAGTTATTTATTTGCTCTGTGTGCATATATTCACAAATATAAATATATACATATGCTTGGAGCATGTTCCACTCCATTCGACATCTGGCAAGTCTCTATTATGAGACTGTTGATGCTTCCAATGAGTAATAAAATGGAATTACAAAAAGGGGCTGAGGATGGGGAGTATATAATGCAAATCATGGCCCATGCGTTTCTTTCTTCTAATGTAGGCAGGTATCAAGTGTGTGTAGTCTGTAAAACATGTAATTCTAATCTTTAACCAACTCCCACTTACATGCCGATTGCTGGAGGATCAAAGACATTTGGTTATTAGAAATGCACCTTTCAGATATCTGTGTGTTCCTACCTCCTTGTGGAGAAAGCTTTTCTCTG